>JAATLQ010031945.1:0-26295 GCA_013421005.1 Heliconius erato x Heliconius himera
CGATGAGTTAGGATTTTATTGTAAGTATCGATAAGTTGTGTTTTTATTTCAAAAATTCAAGTGAAGATTCTCATGGGAGGTACGAAAATGCGACCAAAAGTTTTAATAAATTTGTCATTAAAAATCTTCATTGCGTTGCAAACATACATTATAGGTATATCAAAACACGAACATAATTCAGTGTGTTAATTAAATAATTTTGTGGTTTAAGCGGGCGAAGCCGCGAGCGGGTCGCTAGTAAATTAATAAATTTCATAATTTTAGATTTACGGACAGTATCCTATAGGTTTTGATTATCAATTTCATACAAAATACGGCAAAAACGATACAGTTGCAACGTATTTTTTGATTGCGTTGACATATAAGCTTATTTTTATGTACTCTAAGTGAGTGTAACCTGAATATTTGATAATTAATTATAGCTTGTCACCTCCACACGATTTTGAGAAAAACACACAACAGAATGATACTATAAGGGTCCCGTTTTTTATTTTAGGGTACGAAACCCTAAAAATGAAATATAAAGCAAACGTGGTCGCAAACTCGCAACATCCATTCCCACAACACTACAGTCGCGACCAACAGATGCTGTACGTTCTGAAGAATAACCTGCAATTTATTGTTACGACAAATATTTGCTCTTACGTTCATAGCGCTCATATGTGTTAATAATATTTATATAACTAAAACAAATAGATAGTTGCGTTTTGTTCGAAAATGCGAAATTTATATATTTTGGCTGTAAATTTAGATAATGGGTCGCAGTTTAAAAAAAACGATTACTTTAAGTAGACACGAGGACCAATTCTATTTTCAATGATATATTGTCACTTTAATTAGTCTTTAAAATAACTTCTTTTAATTTAATTTTTGATGTGTGATACTCTCACTGAACAGGATGGTTGCAGATTTTAAGTCTTCTCGGTGGATTTTTTATATGTACCTCATCGGCATGGGAAAAGAAGGTTTGTAAGGAATTTTACTAAGAAAAAAATTGCCGTGATAAATTACAAAAAAAACCTATCCACGAACATATCTGTTCAAAATCGAATTCCAATTTCCAAATTTATTTATGACCAGCAATCAAATTAACAAATAGTTGCCGTTCTGAGATTGTCTCATATACTAGCCCAGCTTTTATTATTTAGACTAAAGATTTTTATAAATAAATTTTCATAGTATATTTCTAATTATCTTTAATTGTATATTACTACAAATTTATGTTTAATTTTGAAACCCAAAGGTCAATTTAGCTGTGGGTACTTACTAACTATACTTTTTTAAGGTTTCTTTTATTTTGTTACATATATTATAAAAGAAAAAAATAATTAGGCAATAGATATATGGTTTACTATACACATCTTTATTCTTAAGTAGATTAAATTAAATGTAGATTCCGTTTATTTCACCTGTTAAATATTATTGGAACGGTTGAAAATAGAACGCGGAGTTTAGGTACATAGGTACTCAAAATGCGGAAACAACATAACTACGCGACATTTAACAGTATTAACATAATAAAACAAAAAAAGAAGTAAAAATAATGAACAATTATTAACATGTATAAAAAAAACTTGAGCACAGTCGTGGCGCAGCGGCACGAAGTGTGACTAAAACCGACTGGTTGTGGGTTCGATCCCCACTCGAGGAGATGAAAGATTTACTTAAATTTATATTTCCATTTCTTCGCTCTGGTGTCGAGGTTAAGCGTGGCGTCTAGTTCTACCACTCAACACGTAATGCCTCCAGAATTCGGCAGAAAGTGGGGAACGGAGTGTCTTAACACTAGGTTCCCTCTGTCTACGCTGCTGTTTGCGGTATACAGTGTGAAGCTCAATAAAGAATTAAAAAAAACTTAGCAAATTTCCAAACACAACTAGCATTTAATATATAATAGTTGTTCACGAATTGAACGGACGTCTTGTACGAAGCAAAAGTAAGTCGGCAAGGCCGTCCAAGGCAGGCCGGTCGGTCGCGGCGCGCACGTGGGAACGCGAGTGCAGGCTGGCTGCATGTCGATATTAATATTTGATTTTAATAACTTATTATTTATTATTAGTTGTTTAGAGGCCAGCCGTGACGCAGGGGCACAAAGTGTGACTGTAAAATCGACTGGTTGTGGGTTCAATTCCCAGTCGAGGAAATGAAATATTTATTTACATTTATATTTTCATTTCTTCGCTCTGGTGTCGAGGTAAAGCGCGGCGCTGAGTTTCGTCACTCAACACGCAATGCCAAAAAAATTCGCGGAAAGTGGGGACCGGAGTGTCTTAACTCTAGGTTCCTCTCTGCCTGCCCTGTTGTGTGCGGGATACAGCGTGAAGCTGGAAAAAAAATAGTTGTTAGTTTCAGTTCAGTCATGAAATATTCATGAATACTCTTCTAGAGTAGAGAAAAGGATATTTTATAATACATAATAATTATTAAGAATTAACAAAAACTGTTTTCAGAGTTTTGCACAAATTTAAACAAAAACTTAAATTTGGAATATAATATTTTATTTACGTTAAAAATAAAGAAAATGGAAAAATAATTAATGATTTTTTTATACTTACTACGTAATTTAGTATTTTTAAAATTATATTATAGTCTTTATTCGATGTATTCAATAGTTATCTATTTTTTCCTTGCCTGGCAGCCTCCTCGTTGTCTGAAATCGTTTTAGTAAAAAGTAAAAGTAGTACATAATTATTTAAGTTGGTGTATTTGTTATAACGCATCGTAATAAACTTTCTGTTTATACTTTCTATCTATTTATTCAGTGCCATTTTATTCTCGCTTCCGTTTCGCTTTTTTCAAGCACTATATCGCATATAGCAGGGTAGGCGGAGGGCACATAGTGTTAAGACATTCTGTTCTTCATATCTTTGAGATATTACATTTCGTCGTGTCTTACACAGACATCGAACCCGCAAGTCGTCCACAGTCAGACTGGTCGTACAAAACTAATTATCGTCTCTAAATGCAACTGCAACTGCAACGTTGGACCGATATACATTTGTTGTATAAAAACCGAGTTCTTGACCAGAATCGTTGCTCAATAAAAGTTGTCATAACCTTGGGGAAGTAAGTATAATTGTTCATTTTTTACAGTTTTACACTGCGAAATAATTTGTATGATATTTTTACTGCACGTGTTAATTAAATAAATACTTCGAAGCTATTAAAGCGCATCTGAAGGCTGCAGATAATACTGTATGTACTTAGTCTGGTACAAATACTGTTATAATTAAAAACAAACAAAAATTACCTTTGAATTTGGAATCTGACATTTTTATACGTTTGTTCATTGTTTTCCTATTTTCGCGCCAATGTATTCTACAATATTTTGTGATATTAAATATGGAGTGGAGTAATAAAGAGAACTGAAGCGCTGTGATTGCATTACATAAAGTAGGTAAGGAGCCAAATACAACTTTTAAAATCCTCCATACGCTTATTATTAGTCAAATGTTTGTGTATCGGACTATTGATAGGTATAATTAAATCTCCTCTGTTTTTGACATAAAAAGATCTGGTCGTCCGCGTAGTGTTCGTACGACAAAATCGATCAAAGCAGTAAGGGAAAAAAATCGTAGAATTTCTGTCCGAAAGCAAATCCGATTTCGGAAGATCAAGGTAGCATCTAAAACCACGTCGCGTATTTTAAAAGATGACTTAGAACTTACAGCCTATAAAAGACGCACTGGTTATTTCTTAAGTGATAGTTATAACAAGAATAGGATGGTAAAATCAAGACAACTACGTAAGCGGTACGCAAAGGAAGGTCACAGTAAAACAAATGTTTACAGATGAAATATTTTTACAATTGAGCAATATCTTAACAAAATTGACCATATTTATGCTGAAAGTTCTAAAGAAGTTTCCTTTTTAGTCAACAGAGCACAACGTGGGCATCATCCGACTTTAGTAAAGGTTTGGTGGGATGTTAGCTATGAAGGAGTGACTGAGGCATATTTTTGTGAAACAGGTATTAAAACATCGGCACGAGTGTATCAAGATTCTTGAGAAAATAGCTAAGCTCCTTAATAACACCATGTTCAAAACCAAGAAAGGTCGTTATTGCAAGTTTCGGCGCCGGGTCATAAAGCTCTGTTCACCCAATCTTGGGCAGACACGAACGTTCTGGCCTTCATCAGAAGTGAAGACTGGCCGTCGTCTAATCCAGATCCTAATTAACTAGATTATGCTTTATGATTCATTAGAAAATAAAGCTTGTTCTAATTTGGAGTCTCTAAAACAATCCATACGATGCGTAGTGAAGAATTTTCCCATAGAGTGCTACTACTGATAACTGGCCTCAACGTTCAAATGACTGTATTTCATGGAATAGAGATAGATTTTATTTTTCGCTTTACGCTGTATCCCACACACAGCAGGGTAGGCAGAGGGAACCTAGTGTTAAGACACTCCGTTCCCCACTTTCTGCCAAATTCTGGAGGCATTGCGTGTTGAGTGGCAGAACTCAACGCCGCGCTCAACCTCGACACCAGAGCAAAGACATATAAATTTGAGTAAATATTTCATCTACTCGAGTGGGGATCGAACCCAAAACCAGTCGATTTTACAGTCACACTTCGTGCCGCTGCGCCACGACTGGCCTCTATGTTTGTGGTTATTTTTTTGATGGTTTTATATTAATGCATTACTGTAATAGTAATAAATGTTACGTACAATAAAAAAATGTTTTTCTTTGTAACAATATTTAGGGCAAGACTAAGTAGAACATACACTCGTAGAATCATTTTATTTGAAAAGAACAATCCCAATTATGCTAATGAAAGAAATAATGACGGAAAAAATAAATATTGTAGATATTCTTTTACAGTTCTCAACATTTATTCAAGATAACTTAATAAGCCTAATGAATGATGAATGTGTGTTGAATATTTTTTAAATCGGTTAAAAATAGTTTTGTCGAAATTAAGAGGTGATTAAGAATCAGAACTAAAAATAAGCACTTCATATTTACATATTTATTACCTACAGGTTCCACAAGCCCTTTAGATCGCAGCTCAGGGTCTCAGGCCTCAGGGCATATGAAATGTATGCTATAACGTACATTAAATGCAATTGTAAGGTGTGGCACTGGTACCTAACCACCTCTATCGAGTGTAGAGTCTCCAAGTGCCCAATTAAATAAGGACAGGATATGATTTTAAAAAATCTTATACAGAGTGTTTTTGTCAGCGCCACTTTAAATGAAACTACACGTTTAACTACTCTATAAAAGCCTAATACTATAATAATATTTTTTTTTCCAAAAATGAAAAAGTGTTTTTTTTATAGAGATATGTCCCTGGATAATTATTAAAAAAGCTGTTTTTTTTTCAATTTCAAATATTTGGCAGCAAAAAGTGACAAATACAAACGCATTATAAAATCTATAAATACTCTAAACTTCCAAATATTCTCGTATTCTCGGCCTCGTTTGATTTCACGCACTGCGAGAGTGATTATGCGACATCTCATTGTTTAGGCTTTTAAAACACCAATTAAATAAAACGATTTCCAATAGTCACGGGTTCGAGTCCCGCTACGTATTTTTTTATTTAATTTATTTTTTTGCGACTGTAACTGTGACAGGTTTTGAGTTCGATTCCTACTCGAAAATATCAAATATTTACCATTTCCATTCCTTCGCTCTGGTATAGCTACAGGCAAAGCGCAGCGTTGATTGCCGCCACACAACGCGCATTTCCTCAAAACTTCATTATCAAATTGGGAACAAAAGTGTTTGAATTGACGAACTGTTTTAACACTAGGTTCTCAGGTTTCCACTGTCTACCCTGCCATGTGAGAAGTACCTACAGTGTGAAGCTAAAAAACACGAAACACATTTTTAATTCAAAGACTTGGCAAACCTAAACAGGCGTTCATGAGTTAGTGCTATAAGACAATTTAATTTACTGTAAAGCGGCTCACTCAACTCCTACAATAAGATAATAATAAGACTAAATGCCTATACGTATGTCTTTAGCTTGTTTACTAGGAAATACAACGTATTTGTATCGATAACCGTTAAAATTAATGACTTAAATATTTTCACATAGTCTGTAAGTACCAAGATATAATAATATTATGGGTTTAAAAGGCGACCTAAGGACAATTATGTATATGCAATCGCCATATGTGCGAGACGATAATATTTTATTTTTGCTTCACGCAGTATCCCGCACATTGCAGGGTAAGCATAGGGAGTCTAGTGTTAAAACATTCCGTTCCCAATAAAAGTTAAAAACACTTCCTATCTCCATTTCTGCCGAATTCTGAGGCATTGCGTGTTGAGTGGCGTAATCCAATGCCGACCTTTATGTTGTTACCTGAAATGAAAATAATTAATTTCCTCCGAGTGGGAATCGAACCCACTCCCATAATGCCACGATGGTCTCTACTTATACTATATTAGGTAATATAAACATTCCTCGATTAGGGATTCCTTCCATCTCACTACTATTATATCACAACGATATAAAGGCGTCAAAACTATAAAACTCAACACATAATTACAAAACACAGTATTTCAAAGGAATAGAAAAGGACTAAGAAAGGCGGAAATCCATGCTTTAAACATTTAGCCTTCCCTGTACCCATTATACCCAGTAAGCTGTATGAGAATGTAATAAGTGAAGATGTTACTCAAAACCGCGTAGCGAATTTAATCAATGGTCCCTGGGTAAAGTGACGAAACTGAAAAAATCGCAAATATTATTATTGCTCTTTTAAACTTATATGATTTCTATTATTATATTTTTCAAAAAATCTTTAAATTGGTGTATGTAATGGAACTATTACTCTCGTTAGTAGTCAAAACAGCAATAAAACATACTGCATTTTTTCACTTTCCATACTTTACCTAGGGCTGTCGTTATGTAAGCTAACTCGGTTGAGGTGCGCCTCGTAAGTCATCTGCGTACACGCTAATATACTTGGGTAATGACTACTGCACGACTAATCACGTATAAATATATATATAAACACATCATTTTAATTTTCATGTATCCCGCACACGGCAGGGTAGGCAGAGGAGGCCTAGTGTTAAGACATTCCGTTCCCGACTGGCCAGAAGAAGATGCCTTAACTCCAACCTAGCGCAGTTCCGACTCGAGTTTCTACATAGAGATAAAATTTATATATATAAAAAAAACATTTTTAATTTTTAGGTTTTACTTAACTCATTTCATTGTTATTTTCATTGTTTTTAGTTTTCAATTGTAAAACATTTAAATTATTTAATTGCGAAGGCATAGCTAATGTAACATTAGTTTTATATTTTTCTTTGATTTCTGACAATTTATCGCTTTTTGTTGTAACATTTATGCCTGTTTTATTATTATTGGGTAAGTCGAGTACGTGATCATTACTTGTTACATTAGAGTTTACGATTTTAAAAACCAAGTCAGACACTGATTCCAAATTTTCTTTACTAACACTATTTTTCGAAATATTTAATTCACTAGTTTCATTCAAGTTTGTTAAATTTCCTACAAATTGGACTAGTAACGTTTCATCTTGTACCAATTCTCTTACATTTCGAATATTTGTGTCGTTATCAATAGTTTTTGAAATGTTCATTATTTTCAATTTTCCAACGAAAACTTGATTTTCATTTGTTTTCTCTTCATTTTTATCATCCAAAACTTTGATTTCAACACGTGGTTGGCCGTTCAACAATTTTATAGTAAGAAGTAACGATAGCAGTCCACTATTCAGTACGTTTGGTTTTTCTGTAATGGATCTTCTGAAACCTTTTGCAAGTTTACTTTTAGTGGTTGTCATATTATATCTTTTATTTTCTTTTTTAGAAGAGTTACTGATAGTTCTATAGTTTTGCATATTAGTTTTTTGTACACTTATAATCTTAGGTACATCAGATATTCTATATGCTGATAGATTCGACAATTTGTCGTGTACTTCAATCGCATCATAATCGACTTTCTCAAGGCCGTACGCGACATTGTCATCTGGTTGCAGAATCTCACTTGGATACAACAATTCTTCCTGAAAATGAAATAAATGACGTTAAAATATCAACCAAAAAACCTATAGATTTATAAAAATATTTTTGTCTATTGCTAATGTTCAAAATGTATATGGATTCACAACCATCACGGTGTCTACTATAATCATGGTGTCATACTTATTATGTATTAGATTCGTTTTACTTACATTCAGCTTCACGCTATATCCCGCACATAGCAGGGTAGGCAGAGGGAGTGTCAAGACACACCGTTCCACACTTTCCGCCGAGTTCTGGAGGCATTGCGTGTTGAGCGGCAGAACTCAACGCTGCACTTTGCCTCGACACCGGAGCGAAGATATTAAAATATAAATGTAAGTAAATATTTTATCTCCTCGAGTGGGGATCGAACCCACAACCATTCGATTTTACAGTAACACTCTGTGCCCCTGCGCCACGACTGACCTCAACGTACTTACTCTCAATTCACTGATTCATTTTTACTACTAACTAATTTTTTTTATAGATTCACACTTTATCCTATACATAGCAAGGTGAGCAGATAAACCTTGCGAACCTAGTGGTGTCAGACACTCCGTTCAAATAAAGGACTTCTCCACTTTACGTCTAATTTTAGAGGCATTACGTGGAAGTCAATGCCGAGTGGCATTGCCCCGTTACCAGAGCGAGGAAATGGAAATATAAAATTTTTGATTTGTTGAGATGCGAATCGAACCCACAATCTGTGGCGTTTACAGTATACAATTATGATATATTATTACTTACATGACTGCCTGGATCAAATTTCCTCGTAGGTCCAGTATCTGGTTTCAAAGGTGGCGGGTTCACAATGGTCATTAAATAGCAAAATACACCAAACAAAATAAGTAAAACAAGCGAATATATGACAACAATCATTGTACCTTTCCCCATTATTATTTAAGTACTATATAATAAAAACATTTTGTTCCAAAAAAATAGATTTTAGGCAAAATATTTGTCAAAATAATGTGACATTTCAACTTTTCTGTATTCGTACAGAAATTAAAAAGGACTCTATATAATGAGATTTTTTATATATTTCTATACGCTATCGAAATCGAAATAAGTTTTTTAATATACGACAAATAATAATTGACTAAATATGCCTAAAAGGTTTTCTATCACTAAAAACTAGGTGCCAGTTCGATTCACCCACCGACAGCTCGTTACATTTCCATGATTGTAGGTCAACGCGAACGGGTTCCCATGTTCCCTCTGTCAACCTCACTATATGCATGAGAGGAGATAGAAAAAAATAATTGGGACCTTATGGGAGATGGGTGGGCATTCAAACTTCGCTAAGGTTACTAGCTTTTGTATAGCGTTAATCCCGTTGTTTTAATTATGTAAAATAAAGAATAAATTAATATATTATGTTATTTCAGCAATACACATAGCAGTGTCATTTTATGTCGTAAAATTATATTAGTAACAATATATTTGGTTATAAAAAAAAACCGCTCTTCTACACCAAATGTTACAAGTGCTATAGAACTTGCTATAAATTATGAGAGCCTAAACCCGAGTGGTTGGTAAGTTACCTCTGAAGAGTTAGTTCCACTCCATCATCAAAGCAACTCGACGATAAAATATTATTTTTTTGTTCTCTATGCTACTTAAAACTGCGAAGTTTTTTTGGTGTTATATCTAATTATTAAAAATTGATCAAACGGTTTCTTGTCTTTCATGGTAAAATATATTAACATTATACTGCAATGCCTTAAATTTTTAAATCATACTGTGTTTTAAAAAACTGTGTTGTAAAATAACATTTTTTCAGCTTTACACTGTATCCCGCACACTGCATGGTAGGCGGAGGGAACCTAACATTAAGACACTCCATTTAAAATATTTCATCGATTTCTGGAGGCATTGCGTGTTGAGTGGCGGATCTCAACTTCGCGTTTAGCCTCGACACCAGCGAAGAAATGAAAATATCAAATATTTGATTTTTTTGTGTGATAATCAAACCCACAACCTGTCGCGGTTAAAGTCGCACTATGCCCCTGCGCTAAGACTGGCCTCTAGTTTTGGGTTCATAATCTGCCAAATGTAAGTATTATATTATTTTATATAGTCGATTTCCTTTCTCTAAGAGGCTTATAACAATAAAAATAAAACCCATATATAGAAACCATGTCGATAACATTTAAGTTTATAGTAATAAAACTCGATAGAATTCATTTAAACAATTTTACTAATTAACAATTATTGCAAGGCATTTCATAAATTACCAAGTAATAGCGGTAAATATAAAAAGAACATAATACTGTTAGTCGTGTAGGTAATGGCAGTAAAAACATTAAAACTTAAATCTACTCGTGTTACGCCTTGACTCGTTTGAAAGTAAGTTTTCAACATCGACGTACAGTTCGGGCGGCTGTGAATTAATTAATTATATAGGCTATGGGCACTTTATATCTTATTTATTTAATGTTAAACGCAACTGATTTTGGGTTCGATTCCCATTTGAGTAAAGGAAATATTGAATATTTTCATTTCCTCGCTCTGGTTGGCGAGGAGGTAAAACACAGCATTGAGTTGTGCCATTCAACACGCAAAGAATTTAGAATTCGGCAGAAAGTGAGGAACGTCTTAATACTAGGTTCCCAGGTTCCGTTTGCCGACCCTGTGATGTGCGGGATACAGCGTAAAGCTATAATTAAATAGTTTTACTATGAATGATTATCAAATTTGCCCCATGCTTATTTATGTCCCTTCCGTTATTTAGAAGAATCCACAGAGAGCCTTTTTATATTTATTTTTCACTTTATATTGTTCAATAGATATAATGTATATTATATATGTATGGACAATGTAAACTTTGTCAACGTTTGCTCAACTCAAACATGATAGCTGGACAATTTTTTTATTAGACAGTAGTACAGTCTTCATTCGTCTTTTAACTTTAAACTTTTTCTCTTTAATATAACATAAAAAAATAGTTACAAAATATTCAAAAGCAACACTATCACCAGTACTTTAACAATGTATTTAGAAGTCTTATTTAGATAATAAAAGATAACTTACAAGTTCGATCTTTTCTTCACTCTCACGAAACTTAATTGCTTTATCGGACAGTTCCAAGAGACCCGGATCGACCACCGTCATCAAGTACATGAAAGTTAAAAACAAAGCCAAAGTTAAACAAGAAGAAATTAGAAAATAAAGAACTAATTTCATTTTTCGCTTATAAGGTCTTCTATAATTAATGATAATATAATTGAAGAAACCATACAAATTCGGGATGTCAAATGACTTTTATTTTTTTTCCTATAAATAAAGCTGATGCTATGTCCTAAAAGTAAACATTGTTTTGAATTAAATAATTAATATATATTTTTTAAATAAACGATTGCTTAGACATTTTATTTTATTAAAAATACGATTACATGTGTATGCTATTTTTCGTTTAAAATAAAATAAAAAAGTTTGTTTCATAATAGTATTAATTGTCTGTTTGAGATTAAAAGAAAAATGTTGTTTGCATTTGACGTTTGTAAAATTACGCTTTGTTGAAATATAACATATTTGGTATATAACTATTTAATATTTATAAAATGAGCTCTTTATATTTTGTTCTTTAAAAACAAAACAATTTGCACATGAAACAGAAAGTAAGAATTACTTATTTAATATTGACTTTAATAGTAAATTGGTTTTGTTAATCAAATTTTAAGATTTAAACATATTATTTTTATTTTAATATTAAGAAAAACATAAAAAATAAGTTCGTCGTCAGTTAAAATTAAATAGTCATATCACACCATGTCGAAAGATCAAACCATAAAAACTGTAACAATGTTTAAAAATATTTACGCAGCGTCAATCCACGACGATTTATATTACGTAAACATAATATAGGGCTGGCCTAGGTTTATCTCAATATGAATTGATATGATTATATTCAATATACATTGTTTTTAAGTTTTATGCATCATTCTTTTATGGCAGATGGCCTTTGGATTGTCAAAAAGAAATTCTCTACTTTACATCGAATTTCAAAATATTATTTGATTGTAATGTTACGTAAATCACGCCGCGCTTCATCTTGCTAAAACGAGAAAATTAAAATAATCCACAACGATCAAGTGTATAGTTAGACACTCTCACTGTGCCACGATTGTTCCAAGAACAACACAATATACATGTTTATTTTATTAGAAACCATATGAACATTTGAACACGGTGGCATTTGAACCTGCACTTCTTGGATATCGTCCAAGCGCACTGGCCACTAAGCCGCAAAAGTTCTCATCGAGTTACGTCCAAAATCTTATACACAATTATTAATAGTTACAATTTATTTCAGGGTTAAATTAAAATATACTTACTGGTTTTAAATATTTGTCCAGCCATGGCGAAAGACACAGACAGCGACGTGGACTCAGAAGCAGCATCGATAAGATCGCGGCAGTTTCACAAGCTCACCGCCATCCTGTGCCCGACGATTTGTGCACTTTGCCTCATTTGTATTTTTGCTGTATCTTTCTTGGGCACGAAGATGGCGTACGATCGGTATGATGTGCTCTGCCACCGTATGTCACCTAGCTATAGATTTTCTAAAAAATTGTTGCCGTGACAAATGTGGTATGTTGTTGTAGTATTGGAAACACGTTGTTAAATGTATAATTTGGTTTTATTTTTTTCCCTGAATTGATTTGATATTTAAGGCCATAGAGCCTGTACATGTATGACACAAAATATATCTTTCGTGGCGGGTAGACGAATAGTAAATACATTGAGATACATAACTTTATTATATGCCGAATTCTTTTTCATATTTACACAGATTGCTTGTTGATTTTCAAAATAGAAAATCATCCTATATGAATACCATTTATAATTATAAGAACGATATGTTTAATTCTGTAATAATATTGTTGAACATGTATTTCAAAAAGATTATTGAATTTATTTTGGTAGTAACGCCATCCCGTAATTACTTTGAACACTATGTTATCGTCAGAGCCTGTTTCTAAAAGTTTTCAATACAAAGATAAAGATGGCGCTATTAAGACATATACAAATTATTTTTACACACAGATAAAACCAGTAATAAATAAACTTTTTACGTAAAAATTACAGTTATTAATTTAATTAATTTTATATTATAAATTAAAAGAATTTAATTTATAGTTTTTATAGTTATTTCATTTTTATTACTTGCAATAATGTCTTATGACAGATGACAACAAAAGAGATTGCCAAATGGGCGGCCGCTGTCGGTTAAAAAAGCTGTTGTTCGTATTTTTAATAATTTTCGCTCAATTATAGTGATAAATATATTTAAGTAACTTAAACTACCTCAGTGCTAGTGTAAGATCGTGTTTTCTCCTTACCGTTAAATACTTTCTGTAAGTATAAGTTAGTTTTATTTTACTTATTGTATCGATTGTTGGAACTTAGAAGGCCAATGTCAACCCGATGTTACGGTGTGTGAAAGAAAAGCATACTTGTACTTACTATATTTATGTTATGAAAATATGGAATAATAAAAAAAATATAAATATCAATTATTTCATTTAAGAAATAAGTTTTACAAAATTTTAAAGGTTTGATTACGTATACTTACGTGTGTTCTTAATAGTTTCTTATTTGAATCCCGGTACGAATTTACATAACTAGGTTCATATTCTAATAAGAAATGTAATTCCTATTAATTATTTCGATATTTATGCTGCTCATTGCCTATGTGTAGTAAATATAATACTTTATCAAAATAAAATCGTAAGATGGAACCTAGTGTCAAGACACTGTTCTCCACTTTCCGGATTAACTTAACAAAATGTCTGAGCAAATAATCCATTCATATGTAATATATAATATATTATATTATTATTATTTGTAGTTCAATATTATATTATTTTATTTTATTTATTTACGCATTGTAATATTATTGCCATTTCTGTTGAGAAAATTAGCCAATTATTTACAAAAGGTTGCATATAAGATATTGCTTAAAGCAATAAGAAAGCCTTTCCATACATCTTATATACATATTTTTTTATTATTTTGAGTTATTCAAATCTATCCTGTGTAATAAAGGAAATTCTTATTATATTCATTGTAAGTGGTAGAAATTTAATAACCATCACATTTGCAGTCAGAGTTTGTCCTAGTGTGGGACAAAAGCCTCTCTCTTTTTATGAAAAACATATTAATAGTTCTTTTTTGTGTAAGTACTTCAAAGAACTCCCCAAGTTATATACATATTTAGAAAATGTATAAAAATTTGAATGTAGCGGGATTCAAACCCGCGCTTCATACCCAGGCACGGGTTCGAGTCCCGCTGTGTTCAAATTTTTATATGTTTTATAAATAAGTATTTTTCTTTCCTAAGTGTGGCTTAACACTTAAAAAACGTTAAAATGATCCCCAAGTTGTATCTCAGATAAAATAAAAATCCATGACTTCCTTCTTACATTATATCCAGTAAATAACAATGTAGATTAAGGGAGCATAATGTTACTTACTCTGCTCCACATGTACTGCCTAATTCTGACAACACTGTGCGTGTAAAGCATGAAGCAATTATTTGTTACTGGTAACAGTGAGGAAATGAAAATAATTGATTTCCTCAAGAGAGACAGAGCAGTCACAATGGCCACACTTACAGTCAGATACTGCCGCTAACATCTTAATTCATTATTATTAATCAAATATATTCTAATATTAATATTTAAAAATTAAGGGTGGCATTGTTTTTTTTTTCTAAATATATTTCAGACTAGGAAGAATACACCTTGATTTGAGAAAGTATTTGTGGTATGATTTTTAATATTATCATTATTTTATTATTTTTTTATTAAAATATGAAATCTTAAAATCTGTGTTCATCTCTAGAGCTCCAAGGTGAATTGATGCAGAAAATTAACTGATTCTATTAAATAAAACATATTTTTCATTTGTTGGTTGGTTAACTGTTTTAAGGTAATTTTTATCATATAGGTACATTGTTGTTTTTTTATATTGAAATGTATATACTTTACTCTAATTACAATTTTTTATTTTCCTCATTCAGTTGCAAGAGACTGAAATTATATTAATTTCACCAATATGATTAAAATCAGTATCATCTAAAAATTTTGAAAGAGTGCAGTAGTTCTAGATTTCCTTTGTAAATGTGTACAATAAAAAAAATATAATTTTAGTCTCATTTACAAAAGATTAACTTATTTCATAATGACATTTTATGATCGAAATAACTAAATATATTAACTATTGTTGATATATTCTGTATTCGAAAGAATAATTCCGTATTCGGAATATGCAACATTCTATAATAAGCGCAAAGTAAAGATTAAAGTTACATGCCATTAAAAAATTTCTATTTTTATAAAAACAATTTATTTCCATTACCATATAAAATTAACACCATTGTGGCGCAGTAGGAGTCAAAGAACGCCCATCCGTGTACATAAATTCTTTTATTATTCTGAATTCCGCCAATTACCGTACACAGTTTCGCATTAATTCGTAAAGCGGAGAACAGAATATCTTGACACCAGATTTTCTCTATTACTCACTAACATATGCCAAAGAAAGCGTGAAACTAAGAAAAAGAAAACAATATTCATATAAAAATTAATTTCGGTCCAAGGCCCCAACGGTTGATCTAAATGTTTAATGCAAAACGCCACCGATATTATGTAAACGCCCTTGTGCACCTTCTTTGTTCCGTTGTATCCACAAAGCGGCGGTTATAAAACGCAACGTCTATTTGCTATTTCTTTAATTATACAATAAATAATTGCGATATCGGTATCTCCATATCGTTGAGTAATTTCTTTTATTTGCACGACGATTTTGCTACTGTCGCGTGTTTGTAATTTAAAAAGTCATTCGGGTTATTTAGAATAGATTAGCCTTTATTATGATAATGGACGGTTTGTATTTTTTTGTAGGGTTCCGGAAAAAATGGAACCTTTATAGGTTCACTTTGTTATTCGTCCGTCAGTCAAGACCCTTTTTGTTAGGTACTCGTGGAGGTATCAAGGAGGTATTAGAAATTTATATCAAATACTCAGGTTTACTTGGAGCTGTGAAAAAAACTTTCCAAAATTTTCGGAAGTTTTCCAAACTCGCAAGGGATTTAAAACCTACAGGGTACTTCCCGTGAACCTAGAATCTTGAAATTTGGTACGAAGCAACATCTTATAACACAGATAAAGAAAAAAAATGCGAAAAATAAAAAATATATATATTTGTAGTTCATTGCGTACAAAATGAGTAATATGCCTGCTTGCTAAAGTTTGTTAACTTAAGTACTTCCTTTTCCCAAGCCTCAATGTACGAGTCTGACTCACACTAAACGGGTTTTTTTAGTTTCGAGCTATATCCCGCATATAGCAATGCAGAGGGAATCTAGTGTGTCGACACTCCGTTCCCCACGCACTAACTAATTTTCGAGTGCTGACGAAGTACTGCGTGTGGCTGAACTCAACGCCGCCATTTGACACGCAAATAAAGTGAGATAATTAAAATAATTAATTCCCTCCAGTGGGAATCAAACCCACAATCGTCGCACATACATTCTGATTTCAGACGCTATCAAACTGCATTGTTGTATACTTAATTTTTTTATCCCATAATGCGTAATTTTTGAAGGTATTTGTATTGTCTTATTTGTAATATAGTTTGACCTTGTATTTACTATACTTCTTATGACAACGACGATATGTCTTTCTCATACAGTCTTCGTCACAAATGGGGCTAATTTGTTTTATATAGGCTAATTGGATTGTTCAAATGAAGACTATTAACGATTTAGTATGATAAAGCGTATTGTGATATTTGTATAGGTATAAAAGAAACAAAAGTTTACGTAGGTATAAAGTGGTTTGGCGACGTAACGTCTTAAGAGATGTATGTTCGGTGATTTTTTCATCTCATTTTTTATTAAATAATATAAAAATATGAATATATTATCCATTTAAAATAAGTTAATGAGAATCTTTTTAACAAGAACATACTTTCAACGATTAACTTTTTAAGTTCTGCTTAAGTTGTGCTCTAAAAATACAATTATTCTCTTCTTTCTTCTTTTTTTAACTCTTCAAAATGGGAAAATTTCAAAATAATAAAATAAAGCCAGCTCGATACATTACAGAATCTATTAAAGCTCCTGTTTATTAATGACCTAGTTCGATTCACCTGGGATGACGTCGCCATGACGTCACAGCTGACACAGTGACCCATTTAAAGGGGGGTTCCCCATTCAACCCCGCTTGCCCGATCTATTTTTAGATCCACAACTCCATTCAACAGGATTGCATTGTGGATATGGCGCATGTGCGTGGACCAAGAAGCCTTATAGCCAGTTGGCTTTGTCATATTTCACTATAAATAAAATCACTCAAGTCGCTATAAATAGAATATTTAAATTTATATATTTACATGCATATTTTTATCTTATTACATTGTAAGTTAGATTAGTTTAGATATTTATTTCTCCTCCTGCTCTCCTAGCTGCTCCTAGAGAAGGCTTCGTCCTCGTGGTCAAATGGAAATAAATAATCGTTGTGTATGCGGAAGGTAACTTTGAATCCAGGTACGGTGGGTTTCATCAAAATTATTATCGTTTTTACCATTTATCATACCTTAGTCAGAGCGCCTGGTCGGTTTCAAGGAGGCGCGGGTTCGAGTCCCGCTACGTTCAATTTTTTATACGTTTTCTAAATAAGTATTTTTCTTTCCTAAGTGTGGAATAATAACATTTAAAAAATTGTAGAATACTTAATAAATAGCATTGTCTCTTGACAGATGATAATTCTTAGTAATAATTATCTTTGGGTAGCGGTAATTTGTAAAAATCTCCCTACAGAGAGAGATACTAACAATATAAATAAGTTGTAACAAGCATATAAAAAATTTCACGTTGCATGATGAGAACGTATAGTTTAGCGGTCAGAGCGCCTGGTCGGTTTCCAGGAGGCGCGGGTTCGAGTCCCGCTACGTTCAAAGTTTTATACGTTTTCCAAATAAGTATTTAACTATTATGGCTCCCTCGATAAATGGGCTATTCAACACAAAAATATTTTTTCAATTAGAACTAGTAATACCAGAGATTAGAGCGTATTAGGATTAGTATAGAAGTAAAGATTATTTGTCACAACTTGCTTACTGTGACTTGTGTGTATATTACTGAAGGAGTAAATATCCAAAATGGTTATTCATATATGATTTTTTAAACAATTTCGAAATGTTATTCCACACTTAGGAAAGAAAAATACTTATTAAGAAATCGTATAAAAATTTGAACGTATCGAGATTTGAACCCGCGCCTCTTTGGACGGTTTCCAATTTTTTATACAATTTCTTAATAAATGTGTATATTTTTTTTATAGCAAAATGCATCACCAATTAAACAGTTTTGTGTAACAATTAGTAAGGGAATGTTAACAATTTTGTAACCGTAACAAAATTTACCGTAGCGGAATGTGGGCGTGCGTACATAAGTACTATAACTTAATGTACTAGAGCGCTCGTACTTTTCGTTTGAAATTATTATTACGGTGGCTTTTAACGGGCATTGTATGGAATGGGATAATTTAAAACCAAATAAATATATATGAGGCCAGTTGTGGCGCAGCGGTACGAAGTGTGACTGTAAAACCGACTGGTTGTGGGTTTGATCCCCACTCGAGGTGATGAAATATTTGCTTAAATTTATATTTCCATCCGCTCTGGTGTCGAGTGTCTGGTGTCTGAGTTATGCCACTCAACACGTAATGCCTCCAGAATTCGGCAGAAAGTGGGAAACGGAGTGTCTTAACACTAGGTTCCCTCTGCCTACCCTGCTGGGCGCGAGATACAGCGTGAAGCTGGTTTTTTTTTTGAAATAAATATATGATATAATAAAAATGATACCGTTGACCAAATATATAAGAAAATGCATTTTTAAAAATGTCCAAATAAAATAATTGATAGTTTTTTATTTACCAAGAAACTTATTTTTTATAATTCTAAAATGAACTTTTTCAGAATATTGAGTGACAAATCACTACGCTTTGCCATTAAATTAATACATATAAAAAATACCGTTAATTAATAACTGACTGTCAACTCACAGAAGAAACTACTAGCTTAGCTTGTGATAGGTAAGAGATTGTAAAAACAAGATTTCCATTTTCCTTTTTTTTTTATATCGCTGGGAAATGCATTTACGCAGACCGCTCATACGGAAAGCTAGTGCCTTACGGATAGCGGTACTGTGGGACTCACCGGTGAAATCGATCCTACCCACTAAAACCCAGCGGAAACCCTCTCCACCAAAATGAGACGCCGCAGGATCGCTCGCGCATACTACTACGACGCCTCAGTGGAAGGCCTTTTGCGGGCCACCGTCGCTTTCAGGGTGCCCTGGGGTTTCTTCTAGGGCACCCGCAGCCTCGATGACTTGCCGGAGGATCATTCTGGTCCTCCCGCTGTAGCTCCTCTAGGGTAGGGGGAGTAGAAGATGCACGTTCCATTTTCCTACTTCAACTCCATGTAAACTAAACATAGTTGCGGGTCACGACTAGTTAATTATAATATCGATTCTAATTCTAAATATATTTATAATTCATAACCATCTTTAGTTCTAGGTATTGCAATAATTACACCAATTGTTGGCGGCAAAGAATATTTAAATAAATTATTTTAAATGTTCACTTTCGCGTGTTTTATCTTTTTTTATGATAATAATAATTATTGCACTCATTTTCTTGTATTAGACTTTTTTTCTTTATTTTTATATTTATTTTATATTATATTTTATTATTATTATTAGTTGTAAATGATTAAATAGTACAGCAGTACTTATTGCTTTATTTAAATTATTATTTTATTATATATTTTTTGGTCAAACTAAGTACATAGTCATGGCTTTTAATAGTTATAGTTTAAAAGAAGTGACTGAAAAGCGATTGTGTAATGTGAATTAATATGAATCTCAAAAACATATACGTACATATATAAATAAGACTGTAAGTTTAAAACGTGGGGAACTGAGTGTCTTAACACTAGGTTCCCTCTGCCTACCCTGCTGTGTGCGGGATACAGCGTGAAGCTGATTTTTAATTTTAATTTTAAGTTTAAAACGTCTTTTGACCTTTATATATATTACAACAAAAACATAATTAAATGTTAATGTAACTTAAATTTCTTTACCACATATTTGGCTCTATTTTGAAAGTTTTATTCGCAGACTGAAGGAAAAAGAAAAGAGTTCGTAAAGTATACTTATTTTTCGATATTTCTTATACTCTTTTTACTGTTTTTATCTACTTTACTGTACTGAAAATAATAAATTTTATGAATGCCTATCATGTCGCAGTAGCACAGACTGACTGAAAACACACAGGTTGTGGGATTGGTTCCCCCTCTGTCAAGTCAAAGTTGAAACTCACTACGCAATGATTGGAATTTAGACAACGTGAGGAGAACAGAGAAGGGCCAGTAAGTTCTCGTCTCGTCTCTCAAGTTGTAAAAGAATCGAGGAACAAGGAAGGAGAAGCTCATATAATTACCACATATTCATCGACTATTTCTTAAAAAAAACTTCATTATTTTTATTTATCTCTATATAAATACATATTTTTTATATATTTTTACCTCTATATAAATAAATATACAGTTTATTTCGTCTCCAACAGTTCCGGTGACGTCAAACCACCATGTATTGCTTATCTCGTGTTAAAACACTCATATGACGCTCGAATACACATAAAAGTAAACTTTACAAGAAGAATAACCTGTCTTTATACAAATTTAAAGATAGTATATATATATATATTATTGTTGTTAGTACGGTGTTGTTGTAAATTTTAGAAATCGGTATAAATTATGTGGACAAGTGACTTTCTCTAATTAATACTTATTAATGAGACCTTCTCATTCTTACGTTACATTCAAATCATTATTCTTCATTAATTTGTCATTATGTCATTGGTATTTCATTAATTTTGTTCCTAAAATATAGAAGTTTAGTGCTTTTTTAATCAGCTAACAGCAGTGTAGGCAGAGGGACCCTAGTGTTAAGAAACTCCGTTCCCTACTTTCTGCCGAATTCTGAAGGCATTGCGTGTTGAGTGGTAGAACTCAACGCTGCGCTTAACTTCGACACCAGAGCAAAGAAATGGAAATGTAAATTTAAGTAAATATTTCATCTCCTCGAGTGGGGATCGAACCCACAACCAGTCGGTTTTACAGTCACACTTTGCCGCAGCACTAGGCTAAGTTTAGTACTTTTGTAGATACATTTACAGTTTCTTGTTTTTATTGATGGAGTGCAAGCCACACTCACTCCATACTGTCTCATCATCGAAATTTTGATAGTAGACAGCACACAATTTCCTTTGTGTTTTTATGTGTCTATCGCTAAAGAATAAAAAGAATTATTCTTATTTCGTAAGAATATTCTTACATTAATTTTCTTTTTGTGTTCTTTGATTTGATATTACCGCCACTCATCACTAAATATGGACGGAAGATGGAAAACAGAGTGTTTTAAACATAAGGTCGCGTTTTTTGATTTGTAAACAGGTTCTCCAACTATTGTTTCTATCTTTTAAAAAAAAAAGGTCATAATACATAATGAATCAATGTTTTTTTATTTTTAAATACGAGATGTAATATTAAAAAGAAAACATTCTTTATTTACAAAAAACACCTTCCCCTTAATCACCATGTAATATTTGAGATGGCATCTCCATAGGCATGGGGAAACTGGACAGGCGAGTTTCAAACAAAATGCACTTAC
Source organism: Heliconius erato x Heliconius himera (assembly GCA_013421005.1). Taxonomy (NCBI): domain Eukaryota; kingdom Metazoa; phylum Arthropoda; class Insecta; order Lepidoptera; family Nymphalidae; genus Heliconius; species Heliconius erato x Heliconius himera. The sequence continues at coordinate 21,747 of JAATLQ010031945.1, forward strand.
TTTCCTAGTTAATACCATACAAACTGATCATCATTACAACCAGTTGTTGTCTGACCGTCGTCGGGAGTGGTCGTGGTGTTTGGCGAGCCAAGTTATAATTTTTGCGTAATATTAAATTGTTAAGTGTGTGGGAAGTTTCCATTTTGGGGACCGTAACGCATTCACACTGGATTTCCAATTTGATGGTAATTTTTTTTCTGGATTTTTTTCTTATGTGTTTTAATGTAACTAGAGTCAATTATTTATCTTGAACTTGGTTATGTTGTTGCATGAGTTATTGGAATAATATTTGTTTTGTTCATGATTAATGTTTAAATGCATTTTTTGTTTCCAATATGTATTTTATTATTCTTTGTATTCATAGTATGTATGTATAAAAAGTAGGTTAGGCCGTTTATTGTTCAATCATACACAAAGGGATTAAACAAAATTATAAACAATGATGACATTTATGTTAGCTTATAAATTTAATAAATGTAAAATTATATAATATATTTACGAATATATTCATACTATAAACTTATAAAACAGTTACAAATTTAAAATACTCCTACATAAATATCTATTTGGGAAGAATTGACTCGATACAATAATATTGATATTTCCAATATAAATTTCGTAAAAACGATGACCTTGACACCGTCACCATACAAGAATATTGCTTTTTAGTGGTTGAATAAATAAAGAATGTTATAGCAGCCATGATATCATAAAATATCTTATATAGAATAACATTACTTATCCAATTAGCGTGGCTTCATACAAAAAGTCAACCAGTCAATCTTATTTCCTGTTTCTAAAGTGAACTACAAAAGCATTATTTTTTTTTTCGCCTCCGCCTGACACTGTCTGTTAGTTAAAATGGTGTTTTTAAAAAAAATCTATGACGTTTATTTCTATTATTATCGTATTTATACTATATTTGAGTCTTGAGATAATGTTCAAACGAGTGTGACCTGTCCCCCGACTCGTGGATGTTTTGTTATTGATTGTTATTGAAATATTTTGTATGGAAACTTACACAAAAATGCGACTATTTTATTTAAATAAGCGTTTATTTTCTGTTTAAAATTTTGAAAATTCTAAATCTGCTTCAAGTTAAATGGAAATAACTAAAAGTTGTGTATCACATATCCTAAGCGTCTGAGGTAACATTGATCGAAACGTAATCTGATATAGTCTTATCCGATAAATTGCGATAGTCAATTGGATTGGATTGACAACATTTCATCTAAGATTTTTTAAATTTAATTAATAGTTCCTGCGATTAGTGCTTTCAACCATACAAACTCTATAGTTTAAAAAATATATATATTCTCAGCCTTAGGAACATGGATAAAAGGGGTTAATTTAGTAAACCGGATTATTGAGACAAAATGAGCTCTTGCAAGTCGATAGACAATATTTTAAAAACTGGTAGAATATAGAGAAAAAAAATGACATATCCCTAAAAAAAAGAGCAGCTTGACGCTTTGTCTCGTATACTATAATAGAAAGATAGGCGTAGATTGAATCTAGTGTAATAAAAAACACTCCGTTACCCACTTTCCGCCGATATTCGAGACATTGCATGGTGAGTGGCGGATCTAGAGGCCAGTCGTACCGCAGCGGCATGAAGTGTGACTGCAAAACCGACTGGTTGTGGGTTCGATCTCCCACTCGAGGAGATGAAATATTTACTTAAATTTATATTTTCATTTCTTCGCACTGGTTTCGAGGCTAAGCGCGGCGTTGAGTTCTGCCACTCAACACGCAGTGCCTCCAGAATTCGGCAGAAAGTGGGTAACGGAGTGTCTTAGCACTAGGTTCCCTCTGCCTACCCTGCTGTGTGCGGGATACAGCGTGAAGCTGATGGATCCTAACGCCACGATAGAAAAAGAAAATAGTAGGTAACGTTAGTTAAGCTATTAATTAGTAATGGTGTATTTGGCATGCTCCAAGCGTACGACGGATGTCGCGCAACGGTAGCTCCTAACCAAATATCGACTGCACACTTGTTAGAATACCAAACAGTTGACACTCGCATATTGACTCATTATTACTTATTTACTTTTTTTTTAATTTTAAGCTAAAAAAAAGTGAATAAATGATAAAAGCGATTTCTGGCGGTATAGCGTGTGTAGTGGTGTATTTGCTTTGTTGCCAGAGCTAGGAACAGTAAATATAAAATATTTCATTTTTTCGAGTGAGAATCGAACCCGTTTACAGTCCTACGCCACGATTGGCCTCTAATTTTACATGCTCAATATGTAAATATTACATAGAATACCATTTTGAATCTACAGATTTTAGAGATTAGAACTTATCGATATAATTAATTACCAGTAGGTCTTCTGAGTCAAAAACAAAAACAAGTTATAATTTTTATTTTTTTAAAGATATTAAAAATATATATATATTTGAAATAACGGGAACATCCCAATTACGCAACGAAGGCATAAAACAAAATTATTAAAAATTTTATTTTATTCGTTTTGTAATAACTTATATAAAGTTATTCAAAGTGTATAGATTATATTAAAATATAAAAATCTCTCTATCTAAATATTTATTCGTTTCTAAATATATTAAGATGAAGTCACTTTTTGTGATTGTATAATATTCCATACAAATGAATAGTATGTTTTAGTTATGATGACGTAACCTTAAATATTTTAAAAATTTGCCGCACGCTGTATCCCGCATACAACAGTGTAAGGAGAGGAAACCGAGTTTTAAGACATTCCATTCCCTATTTTCAGTTGAAATCTAGAAGGAATTGCGTGTCAAGTGGCGGAACTCAACGCCGCGCTTTTCCTATACACCAGAGCGAAGAAATAAAAAAATAAATTTAAATAAATTCACTCAAAGAAATGAAATCATTTCTTTGAGTGGGTATCGAACCCACAACAAGTCGCGTTTAAAGTCACACACTTTTCCTCTGGCCCTGGCCCCTTGGCCACAATTGGCTTCTTTAAATATATTCATATGTATTATGTGATAATAAATAGAAATGAGAGCCTAAAGAGATTAGAATTAATATCGTTAGTTAAATATCAAGCAACGATGTGAACATGATAGTCTTATAAATAATAGTGACATATTTTTTAAATAATTGTAATACGATTTTTTAGCTTCACGCTGTTTCCCGCATGTAGCGGGTAAGACAGAGGGAACCTAGTGTTAATACCCTTTATTTCCTACCTTCTGTCTTTTTGTTTTAAATATTGCGTATTGAGTGGCGGAACTCAACGCCGCGCTTTGTCTTCTTACCAGATTAAGGAAATGAAAATCATTCACTATTGCTTTCCGGTCTAATAATGAGATACACCAACTACTGACTACACTAGGTGGTGGTGGTGGTGGTGATGTACCTAGTGTACGAGATACTGGATACATCATTGAACCGACAGTATTAATGTACTATCACCAAGAAACGACCAAGTCTCTACGGAATATAATAAATAATTAAATATTATGCAATATTACAAACCTAAGAGATTATTTATTATTCCTACTGTTAAACTTTAGATAAATTTATAGCTACTTTGCATATCCCGGTCCAACTGGTTTGGAGCGCTGTCGTTCTAGAAAAAAATATTTTTATAGATACCCATATATAGAGTCTAAGATGTAGGCTTTTTATTTATATAAAACCGTCGTGGCGCAGCGGCATAGCGTTTGACTGAAAATGTGACGGTCGAGTGTGTGCTTCGATTCCCACTCGGGACGAATGAATTGTTTACATGTTTTCGCTCTGGTTACAAGACAAAGTACGGCGTTGAGATCCTCCACTCAACAGGTAATAAACCGATGAACTCCGGTGAAACAGAGTGTTTTTCTCTTAACGAGTTTAAACTACTTCTTGTATTATATGTATGTTACTTGTAAGCTACTTTATTTATCAATATTTTAATGTGAATTCTTATCTTCACAGTCACATGTTAAAATTTTTTGAGCCCTTTTTCAAGTTTTTAACAGTTCCTGCTTGATGAGGAAGAGCCCTGATAGAGACAACACTTTTGTTATCTGTTTCATGTATTCTATCGATATACCTATATGTAAAGCTGAAAATGTGCTATGACCGAATTAACTCCTTTTTTTCTAATCATAATAAAATAAAAATAAACAATAAATAGCACGGTCGAACTTAGTTTGTTGTGTAGTAAAAATCATTTATAAAAAAAACAGTTCCTGCTTTTCGTTTTTCACGTGATTTTCTCGAAATATTATCGACGCTAATTTTATATTAAAGTTAAAATACGATTGAGTGAATAACTCAATGTTAGTTAGTTAGCTATCAATAGTTGGCTCTGTGCAGTAGGCCTACGATCAGCAGTGGACTGCAAGGAAGCCAATTCTTCTCTTGTCACTCTAGTGATACTGCGTGCTGTATGACAGAACCCAACGCTGCACTTTTTTTAACCAGGCCCACCCTCCATACGAAAGTATAGTATCTATTAATTAAATAATTATGCAAATGTAACATAATATAATGTTTTTTTATATATCCTTTTTTATAAAAGATAAGAACTTTTTTTCTTTGAGGCCGGTCGTGGCGCAGCGGCAA
>JAATLQ010031945.1:26395-82081 GCA_013421005.1 Heliconius erato x Heliconius himera
ACTGGTTCTGGGTTCGATTCCCACTCGAGGAGATGAAATATTTACTTAAATTTATATTTCCATTTCTTCGCTCTGGTGTCGAGGTTAAGCGCGGCGTTGAGTTCTGCCACTCAACACGCAATGCCTCCAGAATTCGGCAGAAAGTGGGGAACGGAGTGTCTTAACACTAGGTTCCCTCTGCCTACCCTGCTGTGTGCGGGATACAGCGTGAAGCTAATTTAATTTTTTTTTTTTTTTAAGAACTTTCAAGTATTCAACCGAAATATAAGAAAGTGGGTGTATTTTTGCATTATATTAACGTTAAATTTTGATAAGTAAATTCCATTGGACTTGTATAGCATGTAAACCCCTTTAAACTTAGTGTTGTGTTTTTATTATTGTATATAAAAAAATCAGCTTCACACTTTTTTCCGCAAATCGGGCCAAGGGAGCCTAATGTGGAAACTTTATTCCCAACGTCCCTCACCACCACAAATCTATTTCTGTATGTACTTATTTTATTATTTCTTTAAATGATATTTGAATAACTTAACGAGATTTAAATGTCTTCCTAAATATGGAATTATTTAAAATATTATTTATCCGTATAGTAAGAATTGTCACCACCTTTTTTCTGAGCCGATGATATTTTATTACTCCATCAAATCATGACGATATTTTTAATTCCAACAACAATAAGCTATAAATATTTATTACTTTACAATAAATCACAAACACAATTGATAATTTTATGGTTTTTATCACGATAATGTTTGTAAATTGAAAAGATTTTTTTTTATTTTTAATTTATACCTCTTGCAAACGATATTTTGCAAATTGTTTATTTTCAATTAAAAAAGCTGCAATTGTCTCTGCATATTACACCTATACGATTAAAGTTAAAATGGTTTACGTTATATGTGTAGAATATCTTTATTTTTATGTATATTTTTTCTTCTGTTCTGTTCTTTATTGACGACGTTCCGGACGTGCCAGTTGGGCACTAATCACTTCGTCAATGTCACGTTGTGTGGAAAACACAAGGGAGTTTGTATAATTTTTGACGTCGCCCTTTAGAGCCTACTAGTGTCAATAGAGTTCAGCGCTTTTCGTCCAAATTCGAGACATTATTTTGATGGTGAAGCTCAAACGCACTTTTGTTTTAGTTGAATGAACAGTTTTTTCCCCCCTAAGTGGGGATAATTGAGGCCAGTCGTGTCGCAGGGGCACAAAGTGTGACTGTAAAACCGACTGTTTGCGGGTTCGATCCCCACTCGAGGAGATGAAATATTTACTTAAATTTATATTTCCATTTCTTCGCTCTGGTATCAAGGTTTAGCGCGGCGTTGAGTTCTGCCCCTCAACACGCAATGCCTTCAGAATTCGGCAGAAAGTGGGGAACTGAGTGACTTAACACTATGCTCCCTCTGCCTACCCTGCTGTGTGCGGGATACAGCGTGAAGCTGATAAAAAAAAGGGGATTGAATTCAAAACAACACAACACAGTTTACAATCAAACGCCGTCCCTATACTTATTCAATTTGTATATAACTTTGCCCATATACATATGACTTTGTCTGTACTTTGTGTGTACATTGTCTCTAAACCCACTATCAGTTTTCGTACGCGTTAATGTTCTGCCATAACGGGTACGGGAAATTAGGCTAATTGCAGTTGACTCATGTAGACGATAAACCAACTATTGTCTAAAGAAACATACATACCTTAATAATAATGTAAACAATTCTATATTCATATTCTTGTATTGCCTGGTTAGAAAAATAAATAATCTAGTTGAATCATTTCGAATTTGCTCAGATAGAGTCTAGCTCCGAGTATCAAGACGAGTCTTAGTATGCATTTTGGTAGTTGGTAGACCTAAGGCCTAGCCTTGGGACAGAAACCACAGGCCAATTTTCTCTGTTTACCCATAAAATGCTAATCACTTTCGTCTCCTACAATTGGGTTCCGCCACCCAACAACGTAACATGGAGAACGTAGTGATCTAAATTTATCTAAAAAATATAAAAAGAAAGTATTGAGAAGTAGAGTGCTAGGTTATGTTTGTTGTCGACACAATCCTCTTAAATACTTATATAGAACTGTCTACTTTATGTACTATTTATATCATCATGGCCTCTCCTAAGCCAACTTTCAAGGTTTTGGTACAATGTACGTTACATTTTTGGCATAATTTATTATATTATTCTCTTTACATATAGGATTATTGTGCTTTATCATGGAATTGAATAGACGCAGGTAAAGAGAAGCTAATGCACATTTCTCTATTCTCCTTTTTGTCTATATTTCCAACAATTAAGTAAACGAACTCAACGCTTCACTTTGTCTTTGTTGTGTAGATATATATTTTAAGCTTCACTCTGCAGCCCAAAATTATTAGGATAGGACAAGTAAAAGCAATTTTTAGAATAGGATAGGATTCAAATCTACAATTATTGTTGGTGCTTCTGATTCACCGATACCTACAAACCAGCAAATATTTCTTTAATAATTATTTAAATTGGTTTGGTTATTCGATCATAGTTCCGTAGTTATATAGGTACAAACTACAAACAGTGCATGCTAAGTGGAGTGTGAAATGCACAAAGCGGTTTGTGGGTACACTGTAAGGGCGAATTGCTACACGCTCATTCATATGTAATGTAATTCAATGGAACCCAGCTTAACGGTGAAGGCTTAAGGTTGTAAAGAATATTTCATTAAATGTTAGTATTCTATTCATTATTATTTATCAAACTTGTACTGTGAACGGGACAGGTCGTGGATACGATATCTACTTGAGGAAATGAAATATTTAATACTTTCATTTCTTCGCTCTGGTGTCGAGAGAAAGCACGGCATTGTGTTCTGCCACTACACACACACAATGGAAAATGAGAAGCAGCCGAAGCCTAGTGTTAAAACACTCCGGTTTCCATCTTTCCGTCCTATTTTCTAAAAACAAAAGAATATTCTTTTCTATTGTTTTTTTTTCTGTTTTATATATGATACTTGCTATATCTAACGTCTTTGCCTATCTTTAATTAAAAAAGAAAAAAGTTATGTTATATATATTTTGCAAAACTTCAACTAAATCAATTAATACGTAACAGACATTCTAAATTTGATATTCTTATTATTATATGTCCATACATATATTGAAATTCTACAAATGAACTCGTGTAAGTACAGCAAAAAATAATCGAAGACCAAGTCCTTATCAAAACTATAAAATATATATTATGGAACCTTTACGCTTTTAATCGATTACCATTCTATTTCACTAACCCTCATTACCAGTTGTGATAAAACAAGAAATAATGTGAAAAGAAACATTTGTATAATATAATACAACAAGACAAAGATTATTCTAAAGAATACATACATATATTGAAATTTTACAAATAAACTCGTATAAGTACAGCATAAAATAATCGAGGACCAAGTCCTTATCAAAACTATAAAATATATATTATTTAGCTTCTACGCTTTTAATCGATTACCGTTCTATTTCACTAGCCCTCATTTCCAGTCCACGATAAAACAAGAAATAATGTGAAAAGAAACATTTGTACAAAATAACTAAACAAGATATAGATTATTCTAAAGAAGAATTGTTTTTTACAGTTTTATTATATTGATAACTACTTGCCGGACTTGAATAGATAAAATAATAAAATGTGGCTATTTAAAATTTAAAAAAGTAATTTAAAAGATGACCTCTGTTGCACTTACAGGAAATTTCTAATGAGTTCTCATAACTTCTATATTTACAATACAATAATAGGTTTAATTTGCGATGTTATTTTTCGCTATCTATATATAAGTTATATATAAAAACAAACGGCATGATGTTTCAGTAAAAAATACAGAAATAAAGTTCGTTGCCAGTCCAATTATGGCGCAGGAGCACAAGCTCGCGACGGTAAACTCTATAGATTACGGGTTCGAACAATTGAAATATTTTATATTTTTAACATTTTTAAAGTGTTATTCCATACTTAGGATAGAAAAATAATTTTTAGAAAACACAAAAATTTGAACGTAGTGGGATTTGAACCCGCGCCTTTTGGAAACCGTTCACAACGTTCTGACCAACTAAGCCATACGTTCTCATCGGGCTACGTTGATATTCTTATACACTTGTTACAACTTATTTTTGTTGCTAGCCTCTCTGTAGGGAGATTTTTACAAATTTTGGAGAAAGATAATTGCTTAGAATTATCATTTGGTTCATGTTGACATTGAGGCGGCGTTGAGTTCCGCCACACACCAAAATACAGCGGAAAATGGGGAATGGAAGTTAGGGTCTTAATAAAAACAGAGTGTTTTAACACTAGGGCTGAATTTTAAATGAACTGACCATGTAACCATAAAAATAAACAAACTCTACCTAAATTTACCAATACTATTTATTATTATATCGTTGATATTACTCTCACAAAACTACTGTGCTAGTGCGACCCACTGCGCTATGCCTAACGGTACACGCGCTCGGTCAACTAAACGATAGATACCTTATTTCCCGTGATGCTACAATTGTATGTAAATATTTGATTTTCTTGTTTCCCTTATCTCTTTTTTCTTGTATTTTATGCCTAAAAAACTAAAGATAGACGCCGTCATAGCGGCACAGGATCTGACTGTAAGCGTAACAGTAGTGGATTCGATTTCCATTCAGAAAAATGAAGTATTTTCATTTCGTTGCTCTCTGGTAACAGATAAGCCCGAAGCTATAAGTAATAATAGACAAACTAGTGTTAAATCACTTCAGTTATTGTGTGATAGATGATGGAACTGAATTGTCTTATAAAAGCAAGATAATGAAAATACTTTTATTATAAACATACATAATTTTATTACAAACTAAAAGGTAATAATCGAACCAAGGACCACCTACAGCCAGACATTAGCCCTACCGCATCAATTCGGCCTTCAAACGGCAGATAATAATTTGTTCACGTGTAATGCATCTACATATGTTCTTAACCTTGAGCGATATCCGATAAGGCAACAAATAGAAATGTTGGAAATAGGATATTCACAAATCCCCAGGCTTCGGTCAGCGACAAGCGAAGCCCTCGAAGTGCCCCGTATCGGCCACGCATATCAAATTAATTAACTTACTGTTGACGCACTTGTGGAATTTATTGAAATCAATGGTCCACCCATTTGTGGCAAAATTTGGTATTCTCGTATTATAGAAGCCTTTTTGATTTTTAAAATATATTTTATAGGATTGTATTGTATTTTCAAGGTATAGAAAGGATTAAAAGACCTAGAAGACAGTACATTCCTCTCCTCCTCATCTCCTCATCTTCAGCCAAGTTTCGGTCGACTCGGTTCGGTCGACTTCGTCAAAGACGCTTTTTGTCTTCTTACCGGAGCGGGGAAATGAAAATAATTGATTCCCATGAGTGGGAATCGAGTTCATGGCCGTCGAACGTGTCCCGATCGTCATCACGACCCAGATGGTCGGTGGATGGCAGAGCGTTCTCTACTTTTGCGGTCACAAGGTCCAAGGAAAATCCGGGGTACATTTTCGTCACAAAGAGATTTTATTGTTTTTATCTGTATACTAATATTTTTTTACTGTAGTAGCTATTTAAATTTTAATAGAACCGTGGCAATACGTGACATCGGCCAATTGCGCTAATTGGCGTCGTTTTGTCCAGTTTATAATTGTAGTTGACCCGTGTCGAGGTATATTAGAGTGTTCAGTGTGGGTATACTGTATAAGCGTATTTGCTGTTATGTTGATTTTAGATTTAGGTTGGTATAGGAGCAACTAGGTCGTGTCGTTGATTGGAGATGCCTTGTTTTAGAAATCTGTGTTACGTATGTGGAGAGGTACTTTTAGAATATTGTTGCAAAAATTTCTTTTTTCTTTCAAACTTCACGCCTTATCCCGAAAATAGTAGGGTAGCGTAGATAATCCTAGTGTAAGACTCTTTGTTTTCCACTATTGGCCGGAATTCAAGAAGTTACGTTTTGTGTGGTGCAACTCAACGCTGAACTTTGACTTACCAGAGGGGAAATTTAAATTATTCATTTTCGCGAGTGGAGATGGAATCTACAGCCTTAGCGTTCACGATTTCAGTTCCACTTTGCTATGATGTCTACATGTGTGTTTTTAAAATTATTTATTTGTTTTATTTTCTTACAATTTGTAGAATGTGACCCAAACCTACTAAGTCACTGTTTGTTCTCCTCTTTTTTCTCGTTTCGACAAAAATATGAGTAATACTATACCCATATTTCTATATTTTCATAATGCACTTATTCGCGAAGTGAAATCCATCAAATCGAAAACCATTACATATTGCATTACGATGACGTCAATGCATTTTTAATTAGAGATCTACAGTACCCAAGATTTATTTTCCTCTTATTACTTTTTAAAAGAAGGTCGTCGTGGCGCAGGCGCACAAGGGTGTGTCTGTAAAGCGACGGTTATGGAGTCAATCCCCATTCGAGAGAATTAATTATTATTTCTTAATATTTTAATTTCTTCGCTCTTGCACCAAGGCAAAAGCCTAGTGTTGAGTTCCGCCACTCAACATGCAATGCCTCGAAAAAATCAGCGGAAGGTGGGGGACGGTATTTCTTAACACTAGGTTCCGACTGCATACCCTGCTGTACGTAAAAGGCTGACTTTTTAGAAGCAAAATTTTTCTCGTGTCAAGTAAACATTAAAACAAAAAGTTAAGCGCGATATTAAGTTACGCAACACATATGTCTTGAATTTGGGCGGAAAGCGAAGACATCACATACGACTTTTTATTTATTGAAAACGTAATCGTCATAACTATAAAATTATGTTTTCATTACAGCAAATATTTCCTCTTCGAACTTGTATAGATAATTGTTTGAAATAATAACATGAGACAATCGATGACTGCTCAGTCCTTGAGATGGATTAACATTTAAATGCTGTTAGCAACTACATACTGTCCATTGAGACTTTGGACGTGTTCTTTTAAATATTATAACGTTAACCATTTCATTCATTTTACATTCCTTTTGAACCCCCGACGAAAACTAACGTGTTATAAGTTTGACGTGTGTGTGTTTGTGTCTGAGCTTGTCTGTGGCATCGTAGGTCCCAAACGGATGAACCGATTTTGATATATTTTTTTTGTTTGGTAGGTAACTTAATAGAGAGTGTCCTTAGCCATGATGCTAGATGATATATTCTCTAAAATTATCAGCTCTCTTCTACTCGTTTGCCTACTTTTTAGTGTTTTATGTCAGAATTTTTAATTGTTAGTTGTTTTTCACGTTCTTGTATTACATAGTTAACATAGACTTTAATTTTTTACCACTTTTCAAATTTAATTGTATTTTATTATTTATCAATAAAAATTCAATTTAACAAATTCATGTGTGGTAACACTATTACTGTAGCTACTTGTCCTGTTTAGGACAAGTGGCTACAATTAAAAAAAAATGCGCTTTCCTTACTAAACCCGGAATTGCTTAAAATTTCCATTTATTTTGAATCCATGGCTCTCACGTAGAAAACTAAAAATCGACTATAATTCCTATTTTTTTTTCTTAGCTTTACTCTTTATTATGCATACAGCAGAGTAGGCAGAGGAAACTTAGTGGCAAAACTTCTTCTTCGTTCTTCACTTACAACCTCATTATTTTAATTATCTACCAGAGCGGAGAAACGAATATAATTAATTTTCTGTATGAGAATCGACCCGATCCGCGGCGGCCGCGAACCGGACGACGCTCGGGGGCAGGCCTTAGGCCCTACGATCTGGTCAAGGTCGCTCGAATCCACAGGATGCACTGCCTGATCGGCGTGGAGATCCCTGGAGGAGAAAAATAGGCTTTGAAAAACTGATACGATAATGATGAGGAACAAATAAAAAGACCTTGTTCCACTGCGCCGTGATGGTGTGGTAGTCGTAAATAAAAATTAAATCAGCTTCACGAAGTATCCTACACACAGCAGGGTAGGCAGAGGGAACCTAGAGTTAAAACACTCCGTTCCCCACTTGCCGCTGAATTTTGGAGTAGTCATAAATAAATGAATAATTAGAAACGTAAATTATTATTAGCAACATTAAAGCAAGCAGCTCATAAACTGCAATAGTCACTCAGGTATATTACCTACTAATGTCGTCAATTTAGCTCCAAGTCCAACTCTGAAGATAAGGGCGATGACATCATGTTATTGTGAAATGTATTAACCAAGGCTATGCTTAATCTTTGTTAGTCTAATAAAGTAATGATATTTTTGGTAATATTGTGGTATGACGACCAGAAGTCAAGTCTTTTAGTGTTGTGCTTAGTACAAGTTTTGTCTTATAGATAAAAAATACTACATAGGATTAAGACCTCGGTTTTTCCTGCTCCCATATGAATTTGGGGAAATTCTCTATTACTATATATATATTATTTGCTTTCACGGTGCCTCTATCACATAAAGCGGGATAAGCGTTCTCCATTACTCGCTGAGTGGCAGAACTCAACGCCGTGCGAGAAAATGAAAATAATTCATTAACCCAGGAAGATAAAGATGAATATTACTTATAACATTATACGCAAAATTGTAGATAAAATAACAAAACATCGATGAACATCTCTTTAATGTGACCTAGTCGTTACTAAACGACCCAAAAGATGTTACATCACCATCGTCATTGACTTTTTAGGCTAAATTATACTAAAATACGTTTTATATGTTTATTTTATATCAGTTTTATTCAGAAAACTGTTTTACAACTACTGTTATATATTGTATTCTAGATGTTTCGTATTTTATTATTAAAAAGGTCATTCATAGATCTATACAAATTTTTAGAAAGCTGAAGAATTTGTTTAATTACAAACTCTAATCTCAGGAACTACCGACGTACTACCACTGACTTTAAAAAATATTTCTAATATCACATATATATCATATCATGTATTATGTTCAATCTTGGTTTTTTTTTAGCTATACTCTGTATCCCGCACATAACACAGTAGCCAGAGGGAACCTAGTGTTAAGATACTCCGTTCTCATAGAGACACTTCCGTTGCCCACTTTCCACAGAATTCCGGAGGCATTGCGTTTTTGAAGAAATGAAAATATTAAATATTTAAATTCCTTCAATGACCATGAAGCCATCACAACCAACCATTGAACCCACAACCTGACGCGTTTTAGTGGCACGCTGGTGCCCGTGCACCACGACTGGCCTCATGTTTGTAATTTATATATAATATATTGTATAATTTTATATACTTAATATTACTAGATAGCGTGGAAAAATATTGATATAAAAAATCATTTACGTTCAATGTTAATCGTTTGGTATATAGATAATATTCATGAAATAAATTGACTTAAATTGATAATAATATATACTTTTAAAAATTTACGTATGTAGGTTGTATATATAAATATTAATATCTTTTTATGTATACTTATAATAAAATCGTAAAGGTGTCTGTGCGTGGAAGATATGTGAGAAAAAAATTATTGGTGGTATTTAATAACGTAAAAGAACCAAAAACAATATTTTTTTTTATTTTTGTCTGCGTTTCTTAAAGCTAACTTCAGAAACGTGCTAACCAATTAAAAAAGTTATACCATTTTAAAAAATGTTATTCGACAAAATTGCTATAAATAACTAATTGTGTTATTGAAATGGCTGAAACTTTACTTTTTAATATACATAGGTATTAGTTTAGTATTATTATTAAAAGATGAATGCAATATAGAGATTAGTGAATTGATATGTTGTTCAACAGGGCGAAGTCGCGAGCGGGACGCTAGTTCTGAATATATTTAAATATGTTCATTTTATTCATGTAGTAGGTATAAGTGACAATTATTTTTTGTTACTGATAATATTTTAATAAATAACTTACTGTCTTTGATAAAATTAGGCGCATCCTTTGTTTTATTATATCAAAGATACGATTTTAACGACGGCGTTGTGTTCCACCACGCAACACGCAATGTCTTGAATATAGTGTTATGATTTGCTAATCAAATTGAATAGCTAGCTGACAATATTTTAAAATAATCATTTGTGGGTGCAACTTATACTTCCTATAATAAGGATTGAACCCACGACAAATATGAATAGTTGAACATTTAACTGCAGTTAATATAAAAAAAAACATATAATAATAATTTACATTCTAAATAACTTTATCGTCTCTTAAAAGTTAAAACTAATAAGAGTTTATCGACTGTCCCACTCCATACTGACATGATGTATTTATTTTGTATTTCATGCATATGTAATAGCGATCGAATCGATACTTATTTTACATAGTTATAGTGTTGTTCTATAGAAATGTTGTTTACGTAACGTCGCCTTTGAGACTTTTCAACCAACTGTTTTTAAATATTGTGTATAAGTAAACTTTATTATAAGAATATAATTTAGCTTTTACTAAAATAAAAAAATTAAATTAAAATTAAATTAGCTTCACGCTGTATCCACACAGCAGGGTAGGCAGAGGGAACCTAGTGTTAAGATACTCCGTTCCCCACTTTCCACCGAGTTCTGGAGGTATTGCGTGTTGAGTGGCGGAACTCAATGTCGCGCTTTGCCTCGACACCAGAGCGAAGAAACGAAAATATAAATGTAAATGAATGTTTCATTTCCTCAAGTGGGGATCGAACCCACAACCAGTAGATTTTATAGTCACACTTTGTGCCCCTGCGCCACGACTGGCCTCTACTACAATACGTCATTAAAACAACTAGCTTTGTCTATAGGACTACTGAATAAAATGTTTTTATCATTACGAAAAGCTTTCAATCATTCTGTATTTGAAGAAAAAAATACGGTACATTACCAACTACATTATTAATACGACAAACATACAAAAAAAACTCACATACAACATACACATATGAGGGTAAAAATATCGGTCAAGTGTGAGTAGGATTGTGACTGACTGTCAATTATATAAATTACACTATATTATATATAATATGCACTTATTTTGTATGCAAATAATTACAAATATAAGCCAATAATTATATTTTTCTATGATATACATACGAATACCTACTGTGAAATTTTACGAATATCTATTATGTAAGTTTGACTTACAAGTTTGATTTATTGTCTGTTCCAAGGAACTGCAGGCTTAGGTTTTAAGCCTGCTTTTTCTTGACTATAGTTATTAACTTTTAAAAAAGCCTATAAAATTATTTAATTCCAATTATTATACATTTTTTTAAATATATATCATAATATAGAAACCAATTCAACGTACCTTTAAAATTGACGGAAAATGGAGAATCGGTCCTTAATTTTCTATCCATGCTCTAATATTAGAAACCATTCGTATATCCTAATGTAAGCAGAAATGCGCGAATTCACCTCATTGAGAACCATTACGCTGGCCTTACATTACCTTAGCTTCACGCTGTATCCCTGGCGGGGTAGCCAGAGAGAACGGAGCGCCAAAAGCTAGTCTCTACATACCTCTTTCGTCTCGTCCACTGTCATCAACCTCTTCATACATGCCCTTCGAGGGGTCCTCATACTTCTTACGTGACTTTCCTCCAGTATCGTTGATACCGTCTTTCCGAAGGTCAACCTAGGTCTCCCCCTACCTAGATACGCCGGCGTCACGAACACGAATCTAATAAAAAACTTCATGAAACTCTTCACTGAGCCACAGCGGTTTTTAAATTAAACATTATAAAATAGAAAGACACTACAGGGTTAAATTATATGTGCAAAACAATCGAAGGTCGGCCGCCGTGGAACAGGTTCTCTCGTATATATCGAGATCGATGTCGTTAACCCACGCTTACCGTAAGTAATTACAAAACAATTGCATTAAGAAACATTAAGTAATTACCATTTTTACTTTATTTCCAAGCTTATATGGAGAAGGACGAGGGGAACTTAAAAAAACGTATAAATATTTTATTCTTTTATTTGGGGCATCGCCTATCGAGGCATTGTGTGGTCAAATTGTTAATATAGGCTGTTGTGGCGCACCGGCCGGACCTCTGACTATTAACACAAGGGTTGTGGCTTCGATTCCCAGTCGAGAGATTGTAATATTTTAATTTCCTCGCTCCGGTAACAAATGGAGTGTCTTAACAACTAAAATAACACGGTCAAAATAATCTACTTTGCTACATGTGGGGTATATAGCGTAAAACTGAAAAAATAATAAATATATAGAACATGTGTGTAGTATACTATTCAGTTTTTTCATACACATATTTAGATAAGGAGAATATTGACCTCGTGTTTATCTGTTTTTTTAATAACATTATAAATTATGTTATCACGGCGCTATTATAGATTTCTTCTGCAAGTTAATTTTAAAAGTTTATTTCGATAGCTATGTCAAAGTATACGGCGTTGAGTTCTGCCACTTAAACACGCGATGTTAAGAACACAGAGAAAATCGGGATTGATATGTAAAAAATAGAGAGAAGTGGGAAATCGTGTCTTAACAATAAATTTGCCTACTTTGCGGTGAAAAGTAAATCGAGTTTACAAAACAAATTCAGTCTGTTATTTATATATATAAGTATACATAATCAAACATTAAAGTTTAGCGATAGTCACAATAAAAGTATATTACACAAATTAGTTTAACATAAAACTTTAAATAGACATCGATAAAAATAAATTATAATGATATTGCCAATACTCCCCAACCGTAGTAAGCAGGAGACGTCGCCCTAAAGGTATTTGGACACGCGACGTTGAATGCTACGACCGAGTCAATACACCGCACCGTGCTGAACTTGCGATCGTATTTCAGATTTACTTTTACCTTATTTTCATTAAAATTTACCTTTTATTATTACTAAGTTCTTTGCCTTTTAGTTTTTATCCTATGGTTTTAGTGTGTAAGTGTTTTCTTTGAGGTTTCGCCTGCGTTTATTATATGATTAAGGATATTTCGTTTTTTTTTCTTGACAAACTTAATAAATATTGCAGTACTAGAACTTGGCAGTTTCTGTTCTGCAAGTGTATTTGAGATCATAATTAGACAAATTACAGATAGGCAGAGATCACTTAGTGTTAAAGCACTCCGTTTTCTATTTTCCACTAAAATTCGAGACTTCGCGCATTAAGCGATTCGGATTCCAAGGGAAAATGCATCATAGTCTTTTATTTGTTTTATTAGATCGGAATCTGAGATTTGTATGTCCTGTTGTATACACAAAGTAAAAAGTGACGTGTAATTCTGTTATATAATAAGTTTAACATTTTTTTGAACTGTTTAGCATAATCATATTAATAAAGCATTATTCTTTGTATATTTACTCGCGACTCGCTCTCTAACAGTATCTTCAGTAAAATCTCAAGGAAATTTGTATATTACAACATGACTAACATGTATTATTAGTTATTCAATATAACCTATTCGCTCATGAAACAGCATTTATTATGAACATTATCTTCCAAATAGATACCTATATATTATTCAACTATTTTTATGATTTGCGTGGCAGAATGCTATATAAAAATGAAGGTGATTCCCCTTTTTTTCTAAATAGGTTTTCTATCTACAGCCTGGCTCTGACGCTTCCGTATTCCGTTATTACTGAGTTCCGGTTCTCAACTCGCAACATCTCGGTTCAGGCGGAGTGTGATAAATGGCACACCGTTTGTACACTTGTAGGTATAAAACGTAGAGCTGATTTTTTTTTTTAACTTTTTTCCTGTAACCTGCATATAGCAAGGTATTCATAAAGAACCTAGTGTTTAGACACTTCTTTGCCCACTTTCTGCGGAATTTTCGAGGTATTTGCGTGTTGAGTGGCAGAGCTCAACGCCACGCTTTGCCTTGTTATCAGAGCGTAAAAATTAAAATAGCAATAAAAAATAATTCATTGCTTTGTAGTTATCGAACCCAAAACTGTCGCGTTTAAAGTCACACGCTTGTGCCACTGCGCCACGATGGCCGAAAATAATTATAGTTCCACTATCAACTTAAACAAAAGATACTGTAAAATATTCACAAAGTATCGGGTCACCACTATACAAAAGAAAAACCCGTCGGAATACATCTAAAAAGATATTTTAAAGACAATGCCTTTTTATATAAAATAGGTTGGGAATGGCTCGAGAAAAGAGCTCGTTTAAAAATTCAAGTATGCAACTATTCATGTGAGAACCGCTTTAAAGTGCTGTAGAGTTAAGCGCTGCGTTCTGGAGTAATATAGAAAATGATGGCGGACTTTGAGCGTGTATGCGTACTTAACTTCTGAGTACCGTACTCGTGTTTTGCAGAGTCTTTGTAAAAACGGTATTTTATATGACTGTATTGGTAGAGGGTCATATAAATAAATCTTTCTTTTCTAAATAATAATTGGTAATAATATTGTTAATAGTAGTTGGTATTGATTGTTTATAAGTAAGGAGACAAAGCGTGGCGTTGAGTTCCGCCAGTCAACACTAAATGTTAAAAATTTTGGGGTCAGAAAGTGGGAAATGGAACTAAGTTCCCATGTTCCCTCTGCCTCTAAAAATAATATTTTTTTATATCGAATTTTAATATGAAGACACGATGTTTTACTCCTCGTATTACGCAATGAAACTTATGATTTTGCAATTAAATAATTGTTTCGTTGGAGCGTCATATTTACGTAATAAACATATTATGCTTCTTGTTTATATCCTTTGCCCACGCTATTTGTACATGTATTCACTTAGCAAGCCATGGTTGTCACTATAAAGTTAAATGTAAATAAAAATAATAGTCTGTAATCGAACCTTTTAGGTCGATTACAGACGTAGTTTACGTAAAGTTCACTTAAAGTTTTAGTCTTAAAATGTATTTAAAGTTGGCATAGCGTTGAGTTCCGCCACTCAACACGAAATGCCTCCAAAATTCGGCTGAAAGTGGGAAGCATTTTAATGGGAATGTGTGAGATATAAAAGAAAGATTCTTTAGCTTCACGCTGTATCGGGCACAGGGCCGGGTAGGCAGAGGGAACCTAGTATTAAGACACTCCGTTCCCCATTTTCCGCCGAAAGTGGTTGTGGAACCACAACTCGGCGCAACAACTGCGCCACGATTAGCCTCATGTATGTATGCACAGCGTGTACCTACTATATGATCCCTATATGCTTAAGAAACTAAACAAATTTGAACTGATATAAAAATCAGGCTTACTGAAGTCTATTTTAAAATGAAGCTTATCAAAATCCCCCCGTGTGGTATTGAAAAGTGATCGTCCCCGCAATTGAGGTTAACGATAGTTGAACGTGCTTTATACATGAAACTTTAAGCTTTTACCTCGTTACAGCTTACAGTAACGTATGGGTAATCGTTGTATAAATTTCTATGTTGAATGTTTTGCTATGCCTCCAGAATTCAGAGGAAAATGGGGAACGGAGTGCCTTAACACTAGGTAAAGAGCGTAAAGATGATTTTTTTTGTTAACCAATACTTTAGAAACATATAATATGCAAGTTCGAAAGAAAAATATTGTTTGTGCAATTGCACACTGATTGTGCAGTTGCACAAACACGTACGGCGGTGAGTGACAGTGAGTGCAACTCGTTTAATTATTTACAAACTCAGCTGTCCTATAAACGAGGCTAAACAAATAATTACCACCTGTGACAAAAGAATCTGCCACTCGTTGTTGGTCAATGGACCAAGACTTTATTGATTTTATAAACGTATGTTTGATTTTAAACAAAGCACAGTATTGTTATTTTATACGGAATTTCACAAAATGGCGAAAGAAGTGATTAAATGTAGGAACTCAGTCGCTTTAGGCTGTCTCTTATACAGCTTTTGTTATGTTAGCCTAAAATATATGGTAATGTTAACGAACTCTACCCCCCTAAACTTTCTGCCTATCAACAAGCCAAATTTCGACTTTATAATCCTAGGATTTTCCTTTTGTTTATTGGTTACTAATACATTATTTATTTGCTTTTCCTTTTTTTATTATTACTGATATTGTTTGAGATGGCAGTTTGAAATAATTACTACTTTCTTCAATTTTTACCCATCGTAATTGAGCTCATAGTGGCTCAGTGGCATTGATTCTCGATCCGCATTCGGATGTATGAGTTCTGATAAAACAAAGCAAAGCGTCAAGCTTCGACGCTAACACGAGAACTTGCAAAACTAGATTGCAAATCTCACGGCGACCACCTGTATGATATGAATTTTAAATAATTACACAACAGGACTCGAGTCCACACCTATCGTTTTAGACAAATCCCAATGGCAAATTAAATCAATAATATAAATCTTTTGGTAGATAAGAATTAACGTACGACTACGTTTCATATTACCTCTATGCCCCGCAGTCGTTAACCCCTGAATGAGTGTTTTGCTTCACGGTCTGTCTCGCTTTGTTTCGTTTAGCATTTCTCATTTATTATACGTGCTTTATTCACAATATTTTAGATTTATTTACAATTTTTTCTTTTTTTTTATTTTTCTATGTTTTTTTTTGTTGTTGGGTTTACACACGAAGGGTGATAGATACACACGAAGGGTGATAGGTTTAAAATGTTTTGTTATATTAGTCTGTTGGCGTTATCTTAGTAATCTGTTGGTGCAAATCTCTTCTTTTTTTTTTGATAAAGCCTCACTATGTATCTTGCATATGACGGGAATGGCAATTAGGGGGAACCTTGTGTTAACAAGACACTCCACGACAGGCCAATTTGTAAGGCATCACGTGTTGAGTGGCGAAACTCAACGCTGCGTTTAGAGCAAGGAAATCAAAATAATTAGTTCCCCCGAATGTGAATTATATTGATGTTTGTTTCGATTATATGTAAATGACTGATATGTTCCGGTTTGATTAAAAAGTGTAGGTATTGTTTTGTATGTACAATGTGGTAACGTTAAAAAGGGAGGAATTGGGATTCTTTTGTTTCCCTCATTGTGTGAAGTTTTCATTCATTCATTTATAGATTATTTGAATTTTTTTATCTGCTTCATGCTTCATATAATTAGTTAGTCAAAGGCAAACTAGTGTTAAAACATTACGTTCACCACTCTCCTCCCATTTTAGTGATGGCTACGCTTTGATAATAATTATAATATGTTATTGAATAGTGGTGGGGAACGGAGTGTCTTAGCTCTAAGTTCCCTCTGTCTACCCTGCTGTGAGCGGGTTATTAAATAATACAAAAAATAAATAAATCCAAATGGAAAGTGCATTTTACACTAGAGTAGTTTAAAATATCGACTTATTAGATATTCTTGGAGCGTTCAATAAGTTCTTGCGATATAAGTATTGATATATTTCCTTGAAAGTTACCTACGTGGTTTTGCGCAAACGCTTTGTAGTATCTACCTAATAAACATTTGAACTATGTAGGTACCTATAAATTTAATTTATTTTATATCATCATATTCATACGGAATATTTCACCTCTATAATGGCAGGATCAAACATATTGTATTTTTATAAAATATTAAGAGCTACACGCATTATCCCGCATACTATAGCAGAGTAGACAGGATGGATCTAGTGTTAAGACACTCTTTTCTCTCTCCGCCCAATGAAACATTGCGTATTGAGTGGCGGAATTCAACTCATTCAATTTGTCTTTTTACCAGAGCGAGGAAATGAAAATAATAAATTCTCCCAAATGAGAATCGAACGCCCAACCATTCATTACCTTTACAGTTACTTTTGCAGTGGCCCATGTGCCGCTGCACTACAATGTACAAGTTAAAATATATGTTTTTTTAATATAATATATCTACTTTGATATTTTGACATTATATGCTTTACAATTTAAATTATGCTAAATGTCGATCGAACCTATAACCATTACCTATAGCCCTATAACAATCAAATACTGTCGCTGCGCCTCAATGATTTAAAGCTCAATGTCTTCTTACATAGATTTCATAAACCCAAGATTAACTCAGTATATGTAAA
The DNA here is from genome assembly GCA_013421005.1 of Heliconius erato x Heliconius himera. Taxonomy (NCBI): domain Eukaryota; kingdom Metazoa; phylum Arthropoda; class Insecta; order Lepidoptera; family Nymphalidae; genus Heliconius; species Heliconius erato x Heliconius himera. The sequence goes on from JAATLQ010031945.1 coordinate 44,247, forward strand.
TATGTATACAGGCTGATCAAATAAGATCTTCGTTTATTGCGAAATGGCACTGTTCATTAGAGTCCCATTGTTATATTGTTTACGAGTGGCGTTTTATTGTTCTGTCTGTGTGTGATCTGCGCGCGCGCATATCTATATCTCGAATAAGCGATTGTACTAAAGGATTAATTTGGATTATATTACTGCTGTGAATGTTGGTACAGTTTTTAGGGTTCCGTATATATTAAGGAAAAGGGAATCCTTATAAGATCACTTTGTTGCCTTGTCTGAAAATCAAAATTACATTACAGCTAGCATCTACAAGAAGTATTAGTTCAGGATATAAAACTAAAAACAATACATTTGTGGTTAAATCCTAAAAATTAATAAGCTTAAAGTGGACAAAATGTGGTATTATATAGCCGCTAGTTCAAGTGAGGTATCAGATGAAAGGGCCCTACCTAAGCTAAGCTTACTTTTCAGAAAAAGCCGTGTCCGGTTTTTTTAAGCTGCACACTGTATCACATAGGCATCTAGCAGGGTCGGCAGAGGGAAACTAGCCCGCCCAACTATCACATTAACCAACCACCAACTACATTGCGTGTTGAGAAGTGGAACTCAACGCCGCAATTCACTTAGAAAAAGAGTAATAATAAGAGGAATATAGATTTATTACAAATATTTTCGTTTTATTCGACTTGAAGAACCTAAAGTACAAACTGCGAAACGTACTACAAAAGACCAGGTAAATGTCCTAACAATTTCATTTCCACAAACTATTCGCATTCAGACATGTTTTCAACTTAGATAGGGAAACTAACTTCCTCCATATACTCCGTTAGGAACACTCTAGTATTCTACTTTATCCTTGACACGCGTTATGTTACTACTTATTTTACTTTTAAAAGTTTAAAAACTTCTATTTTTCTAGGTAGCTACATAAAAAGGTTTTACTTGTGATCCAATTGTGTCTCTATATTATAATAGATAGTTTTTTTCCTCAAGGCGGTGATGATTAAAAAAAAACAAAATTAAACGTGAATTCTGCTATCCTACGGAAGCTGAATTTAATTAAGTTTGTTAACAAGATTAATAAGTTTAACTCAAAAAAGTCTTAACTACACGTACAGATGATATAGAAAAAATACATAAAAAATCTATTTCTGCATTATTATTTAAATATAAACATTTTGCACAAATAAAACAGTAATTAAATATATTATTAAGAGAAATAAGTATATTTATCCATGTCTAAGTAAGTAATTCAACAATTAATGGTACATTTATATCGACATGATCGTAAGTAATGTTCTTTATTCGAATAGACTTTTGCAAGTATTTTTGAATCATTTAATGTACATAAAGCTACCACTGGCTCCGAAGGTAGTTCTGCTGAGTATGCAAGAGACAATTTTCTCCGTCAAATGTCAAGCGGAGAATTTTTCTGTGGAAATTCATTACACTCGACGTAACTTGTCTAGAATTGCTGGAAAAACATACCTGAAACAAGCAGATAATTTTCCAAATTCTTGTATCACAGATGGTTGTGTTGCTTGCTTGTATTACATATATGCCACAAAAATATATTTTAATATCTTCTTTCGCGCTTAACGAATTGGAGATTAAATAAAATTTAAAATAATAAGTATATATCCTATTATACATTCTATTTAAAATAAATGAAACTATTTTAAATACATAAATATATATTTTTAAACTGCTTAAGTACAATTTCGTCGTAGTGCGACTCTCAACATTGTAGCTCCTCAGTAGATAAGCAGGAAAACGTTTGAAAACGGTTACCAGATCAGATCGAGCGATCCCATGACCCACTTCTGCGGTTCGTTGGCCGCGTGACGTCACGGCATTCATCCCCTTGCACACCCATCCTCCCCCTCCCCGCCGAGCCCCCACTTTACCCCTTGGGGGTGTGAAGGCCTCTAGGTCACATGTACGCAGGCCTTGCAACAATATAGACGTGCCTACAGTGTTTCATAAGTTGCAATTAGTGTGTGTGGAATGACGATTTTAGGTACGATTTCACTTTGTTTTTTTTTTTGTTAATTTAGTTTTGGATTTTAGTTTCTTTTTTATTAAATTAGTCCTATAATCATATTTAATTATATTTATTATATGAACATTTCAATTAAAAATAAGTTAATATGTATTATTTTTTGTATTTTGTGTATTATGTCATCGTGTACATATAAAGAAATGATACAATGGCTCCGAAAATATTGTTACACTTCTTATGTAATATCATTGTTTGTTCAATTTATATTCTTTTATATAATACATTTGTATTGGATATTTGCTTTGCAAACTTATTTGTTATTAATGAAGTGTAAATAAGGCTAAATATGTGTTAATTAATATATTTAAAAATGTATAAAGTTAATATTATCGAGGCAAAACGCGGCGTTGAGTTCCAACGCCCACTCAACGCGTATTGCATCGAGAATTCGGCAGAAAGTGGGGAACGGAGTGTTTTAACACTAGGTTCCCAGTTTCTCTCTGTTTAAAAAAATATGTTAACAGTGACCTTCAAGCTTTATTCTGTGTTAATTTGCTTGTGCATAAAAGTATAATATGATAAACTATAATCAATACCTACTAAGTGTATCTTCATTATATGAGATTTTAACATAGTCCACGGCTTAATTTTTTTTTATTTTTATTTTTTGCTTCATTTTGAATTCAAAGACTGATAGTTTTCTCTGTTTTTTTTTAAAGTTCTATATTGTAGATGTAATAATAACAAATGTAACTTTTTGCTCAACCAGATCGGAAAATCTTATATTTACAAAAAAATGTGGGAGTCGCCCCCGCCTACCAGGATAGACAAAGCGAACCTAGTGTTAATAAGACATTGCGTTCCCCAATTTTTGAAACATTGCACGGTTAGTATCGGAACTCAATGCCTAGCTTTGTCTTGTCACCAGATCAACCAGATGATAAAAAAATCATTCGCCTTGAATGGGAAATGAACCCACAACCATTGTGCTTACAGTCAGACACTGTATCTGTACTGGGGTACACCGCGCCGTTCTTCCACGCTTAGGATAGAAAAATACTTATTAAGGAAACGTATAAAAACTTGAACGTAGCTGGGACGGTTTCCAAAGAGGCGCAGGTTCAAATCCCGCTACGTTAAAAATTTTGTTCGTTTTCTTAATAAGCCTCTATTATAATTCGTAACGAGACTGAAATGAAATATTATATAACACCATTATTTACTTTTTACATTGTAGTGTCGAAAATGAATATTATATATTAATTATTTTAATATTTTTATTATTTTGATAATTTATTACACTTTGTTTAAACATAAACAAGATTTTAAATGGCTAAATTTTGTACTTGTTGCAAAATAAAGTAAAGTCTTTTAGTCTATTTAAAGATGAGTACAAAAGAAGAATGATAGAAAATAGTCGGGGCGCAGCAGCACAAAGTGTGACTGTAAATCCAACTGGTTGTGGGTTTAATCCCCACTCGAGGAGATGAAGTATTTACTTAAATTTATATTTCCATTTCTTCGCTCTGGTGTCGAGGCAAAGCGCGACGTTGAGTTCTGCCACTCAACACGCAATGCCTCCAGAATTCGGCAGAAAGTGGGGAACGGAGTGTCTTAACACTAGGTTATCTCTGCCTACCCTGCTGTGTGCGGGATACAGCGTGAAACTGATTTATTTATTTTTTTTATAAAAGAAGGTAATAGACTATCAAAACACGCAAGGTAGATAAGTATCCACAATATTTTTTAAATATGACAATACGCAGGACCTGACTAGTATATGTCTTCATAGCTTACGGGAAAATACTCGAGGCTTGGCTTTTTTGTGTCAAAACTTTTTTATTTCCCACTTTTCGCCGAATTCTTAATCAATTGTCGAGGAAATGAAAATTTTAAATATTTTACTCCCCGGAATGGGAATCAAACCCGCAATTATTATGCTAAAGCCGCTTCCACCTTTGTATTTAAATCAACAATTTTATACTCGAAACCATTAGGTTACGTAATATTTTTAACAATGTTGCAATATTTAAACCCTTATTTTATTTGAACTTGAACCAAACTAACTGCTGCGCTATAACTGCATCTTGTTACCAAGCCAGTTACTACAAGCACTGCGCAACTCCATTATATGGCATCCGCTTCATTCTATGGTACAACATTATTTTCAAGTGCACTCTCAATGACTCTGCCCTCTCCCTCCCTCCGTGCAGAGCGAACGAGAGGCCCTCCCAACGTCACCGACCCCTGTCCTAGTTACATTTGCGTGAAATCAATTTCCGTTTCACTTCAGGTGTTGGCTAGTATAACTAAGTATGAGCTATCGATATTAAATATTTGATTATGACGTCGTAGCTTCATGGCAGTGATAAGAAGTTTGCTTATTAAATAGCTGGAATTCAGTTTGTTGGTATGCACAAATATACCATTTACTAATATTGAAACGTAATTTATCTTATCACAATCATACATGAGGCCGTCGTGGAGTAATGCTGCGGCGTAGTAAATTCGATTCCTACTCGGGGAAATACTTTATTTAAATTTTTTTGCTCTTGTAAGTGAACAAGCGCGGAACTGAGGTCTGTCTCTCAACAAGCAGTGTCTCAAAATTTAGGCGGAATGTGGGAAACCGAGTGTCTGAACACTAATTTCTCTCTGCCTACCCTGCGATATTTGTGTGGCCAATACAAAGACAGTGTTCTAGTTTAATTATCTCTGCTCTATAAAAAGTATTTACGTGTTATCCATCATACAATTACGAAGTTTAATCCTTAGTACTATATTTTGTTCAGAAGCAGAATTTTACGTTAAGGTATTAAGTTGTAATTTGATGCCGAAATCCAACGTATTTTTTTTCTAATGAGACTAGAAAAAGTTGGTTTATGTTATATACATATTCATATATGTTATATACTTTTCAGGACTTGTAGCCAAAACCATCGATAACAGTTTTATTATCCTACGAGGTCATTTTGATAAGTGGGCATCAGTTCATAATTTAAAAGTAAAATGGAACTCCATCATGGCCTACTTCCACGATGACCGTTGTACGTACTTGTGTAACAATAGCCCGGTTGAGTACCTGTGCTTATTGGTTATTCAGTGTAACTGAGATCAGCGTTTACATTGTATTCAAAGCCAAAATACTAAAGTTAATTTTACAGATATATTTCGTTTTGTAGTAGGGAATCTAGTGTTGTTGTAGTGTAGCGTTTTGAGTGGCGGAACTCAACGCTGCGCTTTGTATTTGAATATTTATTGTATAAAAAAAATGTGTTTTCAATGAAGACACATACAGTACACGGTTCACGGGAATCTAAATATTATAAGAAATTATTTTTTGTTAAAAAAAGCTTCAGCTTTTATTTCTGTAAGAATTAACTTGCTTGTAGGAAGATAATGATTGATTATTAAATGATAATGATAATTAAGAAATAATCGATTGATTATTAAATGTTAGGCTTAGGTTAGGAAGTAAATAGACAAAAATAAGAAAACATCCTAAACTGCGCAGCCATTTGCAGCTAACACCAGGGCGGTCACGACTCGTCGTATTGTAATTAAAAGGTCATTCTTACAAGTAACTTAACTTAACTTCCCGCTGTAGCGGGGTAGTTACGCTACGGTCTTTACATACCTCTTTCGCCTCGTCCACTGTACTACTACAAGTAACTCTTATTAAGCACATAATTTGTAATTTCCAGAGGGTAGCGTGATGCGAGCGCCGGCGGCGTCCCTGTGCCGCTGGTCGCAGACTGCGCCCGCGCCGCTCACCGACTACGCGGGGAGGGCGCCGCCGGTGCACCAGTACCCCGTGTTCCCCTACGACGAACAGATCAACCAACGGCTAGTTATATGGTAATTATTACAGTTTTATACATATATATATATATATATATATATATATAGGTATTGTTTACAGCTTCACGCTTTTTCCCGCTGGGGTATATAGTGTTAAGATATTTCGTTCTCCACTTTTTGCTGTCTGCCTATAGTGCTATATTATGCAGGCTAGAACGTGAAGCTAATAAAAAATTACATTCAATATCGACACTAAGTAATTAGTCGCATTCACAGTTGTGCATATTTTCTATGTCACGTCAAATGCAATATGTAAAATTATACGCCATTGTTCTAGTTCTATTGAATACTGGAAAGCTTAACTGTAGCAGCACTAGACACAACTAATACATTTGTCATATGTATTATAAATATTTTACCAAGTGTATTGTTATTGAGAACCGTATGAATACATATATTTATATTATAACTGCGACACTAGTGTTAAAACACTTTGATTCCTTACTGTCCGCCGAATTCCGGAGGCATTGCGTGTTGCGTGGTGGAACTCAACGCCGCGCTTTGCCTCGACACCAGAACGACGACGAAAAAAATCAATATTTCATTTCCTCGAGTAGTCTCAGGTGAATGTACTTATGTGAACAAAAGTGGTTACTTGTTTATGTATATTAGAGAAAATGAACGTTTTATGAATAAAGAGAATGAACCCATAGACAATTTAATTTAGCTACGTCAAAAAGAAAGTACAGCTTTGTGGTTAGATCGCTAGTTCGCTTTCAAGAGGGCTCTTACCTCTCTAACCTTTAACTATGGACGTAGAGTCTCAGAGGCTCATCCAGTTTCTCCACTCTTACAACTGGTGACTTCCTCGAGTTCTACGGCATATGATAATTTACAGACTCCTCGTCCACAATAGTGTAATGAAAAAATGACGTCTATAGTTAAAGGTTAAGTCCCGCTAGATTAGAAATGTTTATATATTGCCAAATATATTTTCTTTATAATTGTTTACAGATTTTCTTTGTTACTATATAATATTCCTTGTCTTATCAAGTGATGTGAAGTGAAAAGATTCCCCCGAATAGGGATGGAATTCACATGTATACTGTGTACCTACTTAAACACTTTGATCGCGCCATAACGGCATTCACGATAAAGAATCCTTGTAATTTATAACAATTATATTTTTATTTTTAACATTTTGAAATTGTTATATCACACTAAAAATACTTTTTCACTAAACGTATAAAAAAATTTAACGGATACTATATACGGATCCCCATAGGCGCGAGTTCAAAACCCCTATAGGGTTTTGAACTCGCGTTTTGTCCCAGCGCTCTGACTAATAATCCATACGTCCTTATCAAACTATGTCGAAATGTTGTCGGAACTTGTTTATTATTCTTTTTCTACCGTTCATCCCGCAAGGAACCCGGAAACCTCAATTCCCTCAATCCCCTTTAAGACACTTTACTACTACTTTATTCTTGAAATGGGAATAGAACTACTTTATTCTTGAAATGGGAATAGAACCCACAACCGCCGCGTTTATAATCGCACTTGTGACCAAAGCAACGGCTTCTTGTTTATGTTGTCACCATTATATTTTTATCCTTGTAAAGTGCACAAAAGCATCTTGTTGACGCCGTACAAACAACACTGCAATTTGTTTAGTACAATGTGTGCTTAAATCAATTTGCTATATCGTGACTTCGTGTTGCTCCATGAAAGGTGAACAGGTACTTATGATAATTATATGTATCACATAGTTTTCTCATGTGTTTTATATTAAAAATGCATGGAATGGAAAAAACATGGAAGAAATTCCATGTTTTGTTCATTAAACAAATGTAAAGTTCGAGTATCATAATTGTCACGTGTCAAGTGATCGCGACAGTTTCGTATTCAAATCCTGCTTGGTGAATATTTTGTTTCTATTATATACTTTAATTAGGTAGACGGTAAGTACGCGTGCACAGCAAGCGCAGTTTTATACCGCGTAAACTCCCCCAACCCCTTTTATAACTTTTTCTTATATATCTTTCATGTATAAATACCGATGCGTTACGTTTTTATTAAAAATATAGATAAGGGAACGGAAATGCTATAATGAGAACAGTGTGTTTAAATACTAGATTCCCAGGTTGCCTATACTTATCATGCTACGTGCAGAATACAGCTTGAAACTAAAAAAAACCCAACAGAAAGAACTCTATATCAATTAAGATATTATTAGAACGTTATTTTAGACTATTGTCTAGCACTATTAACAAACGGATCATTCTATTATATCCCTTTTGTGAATTTAAGTAATGTTTTTAATATTAATTAGGCCTAATTATTATGATTATATTAATTCCACCTACACTACATAGTAAGATAAAATTATATATTCAACAAAAGATGTAAAATCGTGTCATTTTAAATATTACTAATACACTTTTACTGTTGCGACGATTATTTAAAATTAATATCCATATCTTATATACATTTTGAGGAATAAACAGCTTCTCTGTTTTCTTTAAAAATATTAATGACATTTAAAACGCTACCCTAATATGTATTTAAACTCACAATCGTCGTCAGTAATCTGAAATAAATGACTTTATGAAGTCACAATTCAAACTTTTTTGTATTTTTTTTTTTTGGCGTGCTAGAAGTGGCTTCAAGCATTCCTGCAAGCTAAATTTGGCTGACAATATTTAAAAAAAATAACAACAAATAAAGTGCTATTTATATAATTTTTTTCTAAAGTATTTTTTTTTTCTAAATTCCAGGCAAGGCGACATAACCACGTTAGAAGTGGACGCAATAACCAACACGACGGACGAAACGCTAACAGAATGCAACGTGGTCAGCGAGCGTATTATGCAGGGAGCGGGGCCTGATTTGAAAGAAGAAATTGTTACTAGGGCCTTAGGTATGTTTTACATTCCTACTAACTCAAATCTATGTAGAATACTATATTTTAAAGAAAATACTATCAACCTATTTATTTTTACTTTCAATATAATGCCCATATTAATTGTCGTGTCGCCATTGTTAATATTCATTTTTACTTTTTATTATTCATTCTCACTGAATAAAATATGGATTTTAATTATTACAATATTTATTATATTGTATTCGGAGTTATTTATATATAAGCTAATTCAAATATTTTAAGACTCCACTGTAGTTGTATTTTTTTATTTTTTTTCACATTTTTACTATATTTAAAGAACCGAGTTAGTGTCGCTCACCTAGGGTTCCTAACCAATATAATGGTCAACAGGATTGTGATTTATTTTAATTTGTAGTCTACTTTGGCGTATGCACGCGTTTTGTATGAAAATAACTACCAATTTCCATTTTTTTTTGTATTTTCCTTTGTTTGTAGTAAGTTTTTGTTAAAAGAACACTGGAACGATTGCATACACTCTCTTTATATTGTGGATAAAGAGATAAAAATGGTATGATTAAATAGATTCAGGTACGCCATTCTCTTTCTGAAAATTCTTTTAGTTTTGAAAATCTAAAAACTGAATTATTAGAGATCTGGTAAAAGTGGGGTTAAAGTCAAAGCATAATTTCTATAAAATCAACCTCTATAAAGTTAGTGATTACTAGAAAAAAAAAAGTGAAAAGCAAAGCAGTACTCGTTGAAAATATCAAACAAACGAGAAAGCACTCAAAACGCATCGAAACGAACGAAACGAGTAAAGAAAAAGATGCAAAAGTCATTAGACAAGGTGTCAATGTCAATGAGCTGTCATATATATCATTTAAAATATGTAATTATATGCACTAATGAGTGCGTTAAAATACTTAGACAACTAAAATTATCAAGTATTTTATTTTCGTAGAATTGTAATGAATTATTAATATCGATTAAGGATCTGAAACAATTTTTATCATTTTTCTTCGCATTCAAATTGTCAATGATTTTTGGTATTTTAAAGTTGAAAAAAATGTAATTTTTTTAGACCATATCTCAACTCTACATTTGGGCACATAATCTTCTGATTCCTTTCATAATTATAGATCTACTGGAAGAACACCATGGATTTTTATTACGTGGCGAATTTCATACGAAACATGACAAAAACATTCCATAAACGCTTGTATTTTTTTATTGTATTGGCTTCTTGATCTTAATTTTTTGTTGATTAAGAGACTGCAGACCCGAATATTTGTCATGAATTTCCCCTTGATTCCTGAACACGATTTTTTAAATAAACGGTGTTGACGGACGACGGATAAAAATGATGTTATAAGGGTTCTTGTTTTTGTTTTGAGATATGCAACTCTAAAAATACCTGTTTTATAGAGTATTTTTTTCATTATGAATCTCTAATCTAGAAGTGTCTATTTATTTCTCAAAGTAAATATATTTTTTGCAGAATGCAGAACAGGCGAAGTGGTAGTGACTAGCGGTTACAACCTCCGCTGCCGTCACATAGTGCACACCGTGAGCCCCAAGTACGTGGCCAAGTACCACACGGCGGCGGAGAGCTCACTGCACAATTGTTATAAGTAAGTGTGTATTGAGGACTCTACGTTTTTCTGCTTGTAATATAATGTCATAGTTTTTTAATGGACCGTGTGGCGACAATTAGGAACGTCAACACGGCTAACCTATAAGTAATTTAATACATATTTAAGATACATACACAGAGTGGAAGCGTCTGTACTTCTTTTATGTGAGCAGTATATCGGGTAAACTATTTCAAACCTATATCTAAAAAAAAAAGATCAAGATTCATCAACAGTTTAGTAGACGTAGGATGTTTTTTCATTTCACGATTTATTTTAAAATTATAATTTTATTATTTATTACGTTTGAAAAAGTTTAAGTTGTAAGTAGTTAAAGCTATGATAATTTAAAATGGCAATGACTAAAAACACTCTGTATACGTGTTAACATTAATTAATGTTAGAGAGAGCGATAGGGATAGAATGAGGCCAGGCGTGCCTCAGTGGCACTAGGTGTGACTGTAAAATCGACTGGTTGTGGGTTCGATCCCCACTCGAAAAGATGAAATATTTACTTAAATTTATATTTCCAATTCTTTGCTCTGGTGTCAAACACGGCGTTGAGTTCTGCCACTCAACACGCAATGCCTCCAGAATTCGGCAGAACGTGGGGAAACGAGTGTCTTAACATTAGGTTCCCTTTGCCTACCCTGCTGTGTGTGGGATACAGCGTGAAGCTGAATTATTTTGCAGTTGTTTATAGTCGTTACAAAAATGATATTGGCTAATTGATTTTTTTTTGTATAATTAAGAAAAACAAAAAATATATTGACATTTTATCATTAATTAATTTAATTAATTGTGTCAATGGCGTGGTGGAGGTTTGAGCTTTGAAATTATTGGTCACTAATCAGTCAAAGAATAACATATATGACTAATTACACATAATATAACATGCATATGAAAAGACATTTTTCAGCTTTACGTTGTATCCCTAATATAGCGCAGTAGGCAGAGAGAACCTTGCAACCTTTTGTAAGACACTCCATTCCCATTAACATACTTCCGTTTCCCATTTGCCTTTTGCCATTGCTTGCTAAAACTCAAGTGAAGTGTTTCATTCCTCCGAGTGGGAATCACACAGCACATTAGTATGTATGTATTGCAGGAACGTGCTGCACGGCGCGCGCGAGGCGGGCGCGCGCTCGCTGGCGCTGTGCGTGGTGAGCACGCCGCGCCGGAACTTCCCGCCCGACGTGGCCGCGCACGTCGCCTTGCGTGAGTACTGTTGTTTATACATTTCTAATAAGAGGACGTTATCAATTAAATCAGCTTCACGTTGTATCCCGCACACAGCAGGGTAGGCAGAGGGAACCTAGTGTTAAGACACTCCGTTCCCCACTATAACAATACAATATTGAGTATATTTAGGGCCAGGCGTGACGCAGAGTAATTAATTTATTTACAAATTTTTCAACCCAACTAGGGTTGGAAAATTTGTAGAATTATGTACTAAAACATTTTTTTATGGTAAAATTCGATTTTATTATTCAATATAATTAGTTGCCTACGAGATCGATATAACGATTATAGCGTTTTTACAAATTCGTTACCATTTTTGAAATACGATTTCTTTTTAGCCTCAAAATAGACCTCAATTTCGACGTTTACATCTTCATTAGTGCTGATGCTTTTGTGGTCTGCAAACAGAAAAAAGTCACTGGGAGTCAGATCTGGGGAATACGGTTGATGGGAAAGCAATTCGTAACCTAATTCATGCAATTTCACCACCGTTTTGTTTTATTGTATCGCTATTGATGGTTTGATCCTTTTCAAGGTATTCTTGCGCATCCCAGAATACTGATACCATAAGCTTATCAGCCGACTTTTACGTTTCTCCATGCTTTGGATTCGGTCTCGTCATCGACTGACTGTCGATTAGAACTCTGGAGTGTAGTAATGGATCCATAATTCGTCCATTGTCATGTATCGTCAAAAAATCGTCTTTATTACGGTTAAATATCGCTAAACGTAGCCCCGAATCATCAACACATTGTTTTGAGCGATTGTGAGCTCGCGCGACACCCACTTTGCACACAGCTTTCGCATGTCCAAATATTCATGCACGATATATCCAATCACATGGTTTGACCATTCCTTGGATATCTTTAGAGTCTCAGCTATCTTAATCAACTTCACTTTACGATCATATTTTTGTCGGTAATAACTTCTTTTAGAGGTCCACTGCTTGCATCGTCTTCGACACTCATTTCGCCCCGTTTAAATTTAGCAAACCACTTCTAAACAGTTGATTTTCATGGTGCCGAATTTTAATAATGTTTATCAAGCCAAACCTTGGCTGCAACAGTATTTTTTTAATAAAAAATCAATGCTTTATTAACACTCGAAATTCATGTTTATCCATTGTTTTAACAAAAACAAAAATTGCTTTACTAATAATGCTCTATTTCACGAACCAATTGTGCGGAAGCTATCTAATTTATATACGTATCGTTTGAAGGTTAGAATTAACTAGAAATTATTTGGATTTGTTTTTTGCTGATCAGTTATAATATCTACATATATTTACAACAATACAACGACGGCTAGAAAATACTAATACGTAATATTTGATTTTTGTAAGTACAAAAATTAATTTAGAATAATATAAGTAGTATTTAGTGAAACATAATTTCATTAAATAACTGACAAAAAGCCACATATAAATTGCACGTAGAAAGTTCAAAGTTATGTAGTTTTTACTCAAACAAGGAATAACTTAATATTATTATAAAATTATGAAGAATAACTTAGTTCATTGCGAAGAATGATTTAATGAACTACAAAGAATAAGTTAATTTAATATATGGAATAATTTAATTGATTGCTAAAAAGAAATATTTTTTCAATGTCAGGTACAATCCGGCGCTACCTGGAACAGAACACGCAACCCACACTCATCGTGCTGTGCAGCTCGAGTCCCGAAACAGCGCCCATATCGACGCTGGCGCCGCTGTACTTCCCGCGCAGCACGCGGGAGGCCGACGCGGCGAGGTGGCGGCTGAAGGACGCTGGCGGTGCCGCCGGGGAACCTGACCACCCTGAGCGGAGGATACGCATCATACACAACCCGCACGACAGATCGGCGTTAGGTATTCAAGCTGGTAAGTACACCTACATCGGCGGCTGTAGGACGCCAGTGAGGCGTGTGTTACTTGTAATGGTTCATAGGTCCGTTCATAGTTGCAAGAGTGCAATTCAGAGAAGAGAATACGAATTATAGTGTAGAGTGTGAGGGGTAGTAAATCTATAGTACTTGTATCATGATCATCCCGAGAGACGTTTTCGGCTTTAATAGGAATTTGCATGAAAATATATTTATTGAAAGTATTTGATCCTAATGTATATTCTATAAACCACATTCAAAACACATTTTTACAATCTGCTAAGACGTCAGTCGATTCTTATAAATGAAATATTTTAATATATATTTTTTTCAAAATCAGATTTCATCATCTAAAATAAGCGATACGATGCGTCATTTATATTAACAAAATGACGAGTGACCGTTCATATGAAATCACTCTATAAGCTCGTCCTATTTCCTTTGTTTTATCTCGCGTTTGTTTTTGTTATCTTATTGGGTAGCTAGTATCAAGAATCCATTTAAATATATCATTAATATGATTTATATTATTATTACGTATCTCTAGTGTTTTTAATTTATTAGACTCAGAAAACCTAATGACTCATTTTTCCACTAAGAAATCATATTTCTTGATAGCTCATTTTGAGTATGAAATACTGAATTCGTTCAAAACTATCGATATCACAATAGATTTTTTTCAACGGAATATACAAACGGAACTTAGTGTTAATATACTCCGTTTCCAACTTTCCGCCGAATTATCGATGAATTGTGTGTTGGTTAAGTTGCGGAACTGAACGCCTCACTTTTTGCCTCATTACCCTGAATGAGAATCGAATCCATGAACAGTCGCAGTCATGTGCCCCTGCGCCACAACTCGCCTCAAACCGAATTTTATGTATTATACTAATATAAGTACATATTCCTAATTTTATCTTGTTAAATAGATAACTTTTTGTCAGGTACAAGACTATTTAACAAAAAAATATTATTTCAATTATAAACGACCACTACACTTAAATATCATTTAGTCATGTAACTAGTGCACATTATTCAATTACCAATTCATTTTATAAACATCTGTATTGAGCTATAAATACTTATTTTAGAAAACGTATAAAAAATTGAACGTAGCAAGACTCAAACCCGCGCCTCCTGGAAACCGACCAGGACTTTTTCTAAACTTAGTACTTTTCTTTCCTAAGTGTGGATTAACACTAAATATGTTAAATGTATTGACCTAATATCCACTTTACGTACTTTACTTTATAACGTACTGGAACTCTTTAGCTAAGCCCGAAATTTGTTAAAAAAAGTAAATTTATTAAATATGCTATTATGTTATATTATCAATTAAATTATTACATACAATTAATAATTAATTAAAATAGTCATTAAGAAAATTTGTATGGTTCATCATGTTGAAAGAAATATATTAGTTTATCATTGGTATTGACGAATGTAGCATCTTTCCAGAATATATTATAAAGTGTTTTTCCAATAATATAAACATAAACGAATAAATATGAATTTCGGCAGAGTTCTGAGTAAGTAATACTTTTTTTTTATTGATTTTGTAGTGACTCATCACTCAATATTCTTAAAGAGATTAGTCAACGAGTCGTAGACTTTGAATTGGCTGTAGATGTCTGCGCTGATTTGGTTTTAGAATTTTTCTTTTTTTTTATTATTTACTTACCAAATTGACAATGCCCAAAGTTAAAAAAAACACTTTAGGTTACCTACCAATGATTTTGTTTATCAATGTGTGACAAAATAATCACAGATATCTATTTTAAAAAAGGAATGACTTGGACTCTAGAATTTACAAACAAAATTGATATATTTATCAAAATCCGTTCTCGATCTTTATGATTAATATTTATTCTATCAAAACAAAATGAATGACACTAATTTGAATGTTTTTTTTTAATTTAAAAGTTAAGCTTACTGAAAAGCAAGATTAAACTAAACAAAAAAATATATATATATTTTAAAATTTCGTAAATGCATTGTTAGAACAGTGTGTTTTAAGTAGTATAAATAAAAAATAAATGATAGAAATCATCGCAATACACTAAAACTATTAATATAATCTCTATTTATTCGTATTTAGTGTTA
The DNA here is from genome assembly GCA_013421005.1 of Heliconius erato x Heliconius himera. Taxonomy (NCBI): domain Eukaryota; kingdom Metazoa; phylum Arthropoda; class Insecta; order Lepidoptera; family Nymphalidae; genus Heliconius; species Heliconius erato x Heliconius himera. The sequence goes on from JAATLQ010031945.1 coordinate 59,765, forward strand.
ATGTACTATAATATAATTGTAATTGGCATACATATTATATGGACGTTCTAATCTTATCGAAGATAATGCCTAAGCTATCGTGTATTGACGCATTTAGTTATATCGATCCATTTGATTTATTCAGTTGTGGGAAAAGTTAGTATCTGTTTAAGATTAGACTTGTTTGGAACTTAACTAAAGTATTTAAAAATGGATGTGGTGCCTAGTGTCCATTTGGAAATGAAGCCGCGACCCACAGGTGAGAGAATTGTTTAGTTTGTGCGCAATAAGCCTGTTTGGTTAAGAAAATATGAATTTTCCCCGTACAGATATTAAATCTTCGTTTTGCCCATATATTTTTCTCTTAATGCTTTATTCTAAATTCTTCCTATTTCGTAGACTTTGCAATATGGACTTCTTTGCATTCTATCAAATACACAGGCAGAAATTTTGACTTACAAATATCCTATCACTAGTAGGAAAAAATAAGTACTACAACTTTAAAAAAATCATAGATAGTTTAGCCAATCCCTTTCTTTTACCAAGCCAATCTTGTTTCTACATTCTTGTAATATTTTTTTTATTGTATTGAATTTTATCACTTAAGTACTATTTATAATGACGTCGTTTTAGTACAACTTTGTTTATCTATTAAGTTATTTTACTCTCTTTAACTTATAAAATTATTTATAAAATTAATATTTCCTTGTCAAGCGCAAGCTTGCCTTGCGGCAACCCGAGGTATTTATCTAGTATAGAACATAAACAAAAATTATATAACATTTCACCAACATATAATAATATTACTAAAGAATATTATGAAAAAATGTAAACACTCGTCTTTCATTAGATAAAGAGCGATGCCGTCTCCGCGCCATAACTTGACAGATTGCCGAAATACCTTCCATACTTACCATTTATTATTAGTAACTTTAAAATTTTATCATATTTTGCATGAAATAAATAATATTTTATGACCTTTATATGTGTTTTCTAAATAATTATATTTTGTTGCTTGCTAAAGTTTAGTGAAAGTGTGTAAAACTTTTCTTTTTTGAGTGAAACTGATAATTTTTATTGGTTATACAAAAATGTGTTGTTCATGTACTCCTAGCTATACTATATGTGGATATGATTAATCCAGCATTTGAATACGATCGTAAGTAAATGGACTTGTTCATAAAAATAAAAATATAAAACCTTGTTCAAATTAATATTTTTTGAAAATATACAGATCTGAAGTAGTCTTTATTTTAAAATAAAAGTAATATTATATTAGTACACGAAACTATTTAAAAAAAATTGTTTATATATTGTAAGTTTTATGCCTATAGTATAACTAGTGCTTTGCCCGCTGCTCCATTCGCTTGGCCTATATATTTTTTTCTGTTTTGCAAATTATTTAAATATAAATCGTGTAGACTTTACGCAACTCCCTTGAATCACAAATTACACTCACTCTTTTTATTTTATCGAATATAATTACTAAAGTACTAAAAAGAAATCAATTATTTTAAAATTTCTTAATAGTATCGTACCGTAAAGTTGAGTTTCTTGTGCCGCACCGATTCTTTTCTGAAGCAGTAATTTTAGTGAATTAAATTATTAAAAGTAAGTAGGTAGTAAATTATTGAACGTTAAAAAAATTAAGTATATGACTTATAAAAAAATATTTAACTTTGACTTTATTACCGAAACACCCCCGACACCGACCACCCGTGGGTACGACATTCGCAACGCAATTTTGATCTATAATAAATATATAACTTATCCGTGAACAATGGATCAATTAATACTGAATTTGTATTGAACATTTTAAGGTAAAAATATAACATTACTAATAATAGTTTTAATAATAGAAAATAGTTTCTTAAAGATATATTAAATAATGTCAAAAACCAAGTAGTTAATCGAAAAATAAATTAACTATAGAAAATATACTTTAAAATAAAAAATAAATAAATCAGCTTCACGCTGTATCCCGCACACAGCAGGGTAGGCAGAGGGAACCTAGTGTTAAGAAACTCCGTTTCCCACTTTCTGCCGAATTCTGGAGGCATTGCGTGATGAGTGGCAGAACTCAACGCCGCGCTTAACCTCGACACCAGAGAGAAGAAATGGAAATATAAATTTAAGTAAATATTTCATTTCCTCGAGTGGGTATCGAACCCACAACCAGTCGGTTTTACAGTCACACTTCGTACCGCTGCGCCACGACTGGCCTCAAAATATACTTTAGCAAGTTAATATTATAACATAATATTAATATAAATATAATAAGTAAAATATTATTGAATTAACAAACAAGAATTAATTTAAGAAGTAAAATTTTAAAATATTTGCTAATGCAAATGTACGTTGTTTCACAATACGCATTTAATAAATGTACCTGATATTTTTATGACCCATTTAATTATCTAGTTACAATTCTAGCTCAGATGGAGATAAGATTAAGAATAACTACAGTAAATAAAAAACGTAAGATAAAAAAATTACGTCAATCACGGAAGTTTTATGTTGTTTGGTTTGTTAATTTCAGGCTTATTTGTAGATTTTAGAATTTTCTCGAATAGCAAAAGATATGATTTCTTTATAAAGAAAAGAAGTTAATTATAAACTAAACTACTGTATCCAGTAAAAATTTAACGCAATCAAGACAAATATAACGAAGTATCATTTATCAAAATAGGTTCACTGTTTTAACAGTTACAAGGGAACAATGAAACGAACATACATACATAGACGTTAAAACCATAACCTTCCTCTTAGGCTTCGCTGTATTCGGTAAAAAAATCTTTCTGAAGATTATACTCGTACTAGGTAATTTAGAAAAGAATGTCCTATACATATATGCCCTCACTCTGACCTTATGTTTTTGAAAAGCGGAGTAGAGAAATGAGTGATTGGGTTTTATCTATTCCTCTTGTAAATTATGACAACCTAAAAAAACACATATTTTGGCAATATTTAATTCAAATAATAAAGTAATCTCTACAAATAAATAAAATAAAACGTTTACATAATATATTTTCTTTTCGTAAATCTTGTATACTCGTACGTGTCAAAATTTACAAAGTAAATAAAACAGTTTGCAAAAGAATTAATAAAATGTTCATTTATAGTTATCATAAAATTAAGACCACGAAAGATAATGATAGCGTCTCTTGAGAGATACGCTTGCCGCATTGCAGAATTTTGTTTATTTTTAAATTGAATATCTGATATTAGATATGACGTGTTAGTTTTCAGATTAAAAAGGAACCTAATAAAATATATTAAATTCTATGTTTATACGTACAATAAGGCACAAGCACAAAGTTGCGATAAGCTATAATTAAACAAAGTTTGAGGCCAGTCCGGCGCAGGGGCACAAAGTGTGACTGTAAAATCGACTGATTGTGGATTCGATCCCCACTCAAGGGGATGAAATATTTACTTAAATGTATATTTCTATTTCTTTGCTCTGGTCTCGAGGCAAAGCGCGGCATTGAGTTCTGCTACTTAACACGCAATGTCTTTAGAATTGGGGAGATAATGGGGAACGGAGTGTCTTAACACTAGGTTCCCTCTGCCTACACAGCAGTGTGCGGGATACAGCGTGAAGCTAATTTTTTTAAACAATGTTTCCGGTTATAATGACAAATCTCTAATATTTATAATTTTAAATCCCCTACTTCCTTATTATTATAAAAGTTAATAAGACTAACAATAACTATAGGGGCACATGCAAGCGACTCCGAGCGAGACAAATTGTGGATTCATTTCCCACTCGAGGATATAAAGTATTTTCTAGTTTTAATTTTTTGCTCTGGAAATACCTTGAGATAGTGGAGTACAAAGTGTCTAGGTTAACACTAGGTTCCCTCTACGTACCCTGCTACATTAAGCTGCACAATAATAACCACGAAGCACCCACAGCGGAGGACGACGCGGCGTGCGACTCGGAGGCGGCGGCGGAGGCGGCGGCCGCGTTCGCGCGCGCCTGCTCGCCCGACACGCAGCTGCTGCTGCCCGCCAGCGCGCCCGCGCCGCCGCGCCCGCGACACTACGACTGCGACCAGTGAGTTACTTTATTTTTTTATGAGACCTGTTCTTTCATTATGTCATATTTTTTATTTATAAAGCAGTACTAGTATCTGACCGAAACAAGGTTTTCAGCCGAAACCGAACCTTCGGCTTTGGTCTCAGTTTAAAGACAAATTGAAATAGTCCGTGGGAGTAGTCATTGCCGACTATTTTACCCTTTATTGCGTAGTCCGTAGTTTTATCGTCTTCGAGATATAGTTATGTATTTATTTTTTGGAAATTAATAGGTACCAGACTATTGAGAATTAATTGTAATATATTTTTATTTCACAATTAGGAGCCAATATGAACATTATTGCAATTGTATTTTTTACAATCTGTCAACTTGGATAGAGGTCCGCTTTATCTGGCCAGACTACAATTAAATTTTAATGAAGGATCATCCTGATTGCTCCCAACGCTACACGACGACTATGACAGTAAAAATATTGTGAATTTTCGCTTTCGATACTTTACTTAGGAACCAGCGGTTATTTTATAACCCGATCGCTACATTACAGTATTTGATTTAAAAAAATACCTTTGCAGCCAAAAGAATGTTAAATAAAGCACTATTTCAAATATTTTCCATATAAATAAACAACCTTCTGAAACATTGTTGATCGAAAATCACGTCGTTCTCATTGTGTCACTAGCACGTCACGTCACAAGCAGATCGCAAACAGACGCGGCCGCAAATATTTGCGTTTTCGAAACTACTAATATAGAATAGATACTGGTATTGTATATTATATGCTTAATTTATATCTACATATTATTATAGTAGGTACTAGTTAGTAGACTTGACTCTGATTGAAAAATCTAAAAAAAAATGATAAATTTTCGAGTGTATTTGTATCATCATTTTGAAAATATCTGTAAATTGAAAACGAATTAACGAAAATTTCAAGTTTCAACCAATTTAATAAAACCGTTGCATTTTAACAACTTTTTTATTTATGAACCGATTTCAACAAAACAAATTCAAAATCTTGAGCAGAATTTACTAAAATACAATAGTGAGATTCCTTTAGATGGAATAACTTCCCAATGAAAGCTACTTGTTTAAATATAAAATATATATTTGATACATACTCGTACATTTTTTGAGATATCCATTTTAAACCATCATTTTGATACATTAACCCTTTTGTTTCTTATAAGCTTGCACTAGATTTCGAATAACTTTTCAAACAATTCCCAAACAACAAGGAAACTAGTACATTAATATTTACTCAAAATTATCAAAACAATTTGTTTCTCGTCTGTCAGCGCTTTTAATTTCTAATTATCATAAGAAATAATTTTCTTAAACTTTAGTTCAGAAATTAGTCAGTGTTTGTGTGTTTTTGAATTAAAACCGTGTGCAGAATGCTGATGACCGATTTGACCTGACTTCGTAGAACCAACGCTGTTTGGACAGTTGGTTGTCTTTCCTTATAATACCAAATTCTGTATATTACGATTGTGAATAAATTTAATATTTTATCGAGAGTCTTTGATATTGTGTAGGTATTGAATGAAAATAAATCTGTTTTGTCTGACTTACTAAATTCATGTGTTGTTATGAGAATTTTTTAACGTCACTAATTGATTTGTAATTAACTTTTGAGATACGAAAGAGATAGATGTAAAGAGAGCAAATTTTATTAAGAAATAGAAATTTATGTAAATACTTGAGGCCAGTCGTGGCGCAGCGGCACAAAGTTTGACTGTAAAACCGACTGGTTGTGGGTTCGATCCCCACTCGAGGAGATGAAATATTTACTTAAAATTTATATTTCCATTTCTTCGTTCTGGTGTTGAGATCTCCCACTCAAGACGCAATGACTCCAGAATTCGGCAGACTGTGGGGAACGGAGTGTCTTACACTAGGTTCCCTCTACCTACCCTGCTGTATGCGGGATACAGCGTTAAGCTGATTTATTTATTCTATTTTTTAAATATAAATTTATTGGTTAAATTTTAGTTGATTATTCCACAAATGATTCCAATAACGAAATATAAGTATTTGATAATATTCAAAGAATTTCTAAGTGCTTCCATCACTCATTTTAGGTATAATTCCGAGCACTAGTGGGCGTCATTCACTTTGCACTAAACACTTACAAACTAAATATAAAGTCCTAACAAAAATAGATCGAACGAAAACAAACAGCCTATTACTGAACTGCGTACTAACCTCGATATAAATTTAATTTCATTTTCGGTCTATATATTATAAGTTTGTATAGGTAATTTTAATTTCATAAAATTATATGGATATGCCGTTTGAACCTATTTTAGTAATTAACAGATTAAAAGAATTCGAAGTTGAATAATATAATTTTACTGTTATTATAAGCATTTTTTTTTTAAGTGTTAATTTGGTTTTTATTGTAAGCTAAATATCTTAGCCACTAGTTTATATTTATCTATGTAATAATAGAGTTTAATACTCTTCCTTTATTGAGTGACTGACAGATAAAGCACAGCTGCATTTTTGCATGTGATTATTATGAAAAAAAGCGTTTCCCGAAATTCTTTCCAGAACTGAAAAAAAATGTATTTTATGTTTTATACTTCACGTAAATCAAGTTTCGGGCCACAACCAATTGTAATGTAACAGGAAAACAGATCGATTAAATCATCTATGTAATTTACTCGACGATCATTTTATTAATAACCAAAAGAAATTTAACAAGAATTTAAAAAAAAAATCACTATGAAGGAAAATCATTGTTTGAAATTCTCGCGATCTCACCGAATATAGTGCAAGGTTCTTTGATTCATATTTAAACTGAGAAGTGAGAACCAATAAGGATGTGCCTACACGTAAACTCTTTAGATATTTCCTGTTTATATTAGCTCTTTAAAGTTGGCTACTATTAATAATAAATCTTTGGATTTTCAGTTTTAGCTGCTAATAATATACTGACTTAGATTTAGATAGCAGATCCGCTTCAATAGATTAGTTTTATTAATAGAATGGATTCGGTTTGTAATGAAATTTAAATGGATGAGAGAAGGTCTTTCTTAATTTTGTTTTTCAATTATAAAACCCATTTATGGCGCAGTCGTGGCGCAGCGGCACGAAGTATGACTGTAAATCCGACTGGTTGTGAAATATTTACTTAAATTTATATTTCCATTTCTTCGCTCTGGTGTCGATGCTGAGCGCGGCGTAGAGTTCTGCCAATCAACACGCAATGCCTCCAGAATTACACTAGGTTCCCTCTGCCTACCCTGCTGTGTGCGGGATACAGCGTGAAGCTGATTTAATTTTTGATTTAATTTAATTTAAAACTCGTAATTGATACAGTTGATATGTTCTTTTAGTATAATTTTATCGGTATGATTGTGTCTGTTAAAGCGGCATTTGTGGGTTCGATTTCCACTCGAAGGATGAATTGTTTTTATTTCCTCGCTTTGGTAACAAAACAATGTGAGGCGATAAATTTTGCCACTCAAACAAGAATTTCTCGAAAATTGGGCGGTGCTTAGGAAATGAAATATCTTAACTCTGCCTCCCCCTACTATATATGAAATACAATACGAAGCTAAAAAAAACTAATATAAATTGTTTTTATGAATACCGCTGCACTGTGACTCTTCTAAATTTAAAGAAAGTAATTTAATTTATCACGAGATCCTTAAGTCTTTCTCAGATTTTTCTTTCGATTTTTTTGTGGTGTCAAAAATCTTACACAAAATCAACAGAAAACTCTTTAAAATATAATTCAATACATGTATTGTCACTTCCATCCTTCCTTATCTATAATATGTACATAGAATATTTGCATATAAATTTAATTACACAGATCTCTATACAAAAACACACACGATATGTAAACAATGAGTAACCCTGTAATAAAACTGCAAAACAAAAATTTATAACTGCGCAAAAAATTTAATCACATTTTAATGATAGTTTAAATAAAATATTCTTGTTGTAATAATGGTATTTCTTATATAGAAGACTCTGTTGTAATTATAATATTAAATTTTCTAAAATTAGAAATAGTTTATTAAAAATCTGCTATAATGGCGCTGTTGATAAATTTTGGGTTTGAATTTTGGTTAAGTGTTCAAATCCCACATACATATAAAGTTTTAAATATAGGTTGTTTTTTTGTTGAGATAATTAATCTATATTAATAATTTATTTAGTGTTATGTTGCTTGCATATTGCAATGCATTGAACGACGGCACCCAATGCTAGACTTCGTTTTGCCAGAGCAATGAAAATGTTTTAAATATAACAATTTTATGTCGTCGACTAAATATTATTCATCAATTTTTATTAAGACTTTGCTACTGGGAATAACCTAAAAATATTAAAAATCAAGGTTCAACAGTCACACAAGTCAACAGACATGTTGAGGCCGGTCGTGGCGCAGCGGCACGAGGTGTGACTGCAAAACCGACTGGTTGTGGGTTCGATCCCTACTCGAGGAGATGAAATATTTACTTAAATTTATATTGCCATTTCTTCGCTCTGGTGTCGAGGTTAAGAGCGGCGTTGAGCTCTGCCACTCAACACGCAATGCCTCTGGAATTCGGCAGAAAGTGGGGAACGGAGTGTCTTAACACTAGGTTCCCTCTGCCTACCCTGCTGTGTGCGGGATACAGCGTGAAGCTAATTTATTTTTTTAATTTAAGGTTCAACAGTATACACATATAGAAATGAACGAATGAAGATTTAAACCCATTCAATAGTATATTCATTCATGTAGTAAACACTAGTGAAGGTCTCGTGAAATATTCAAGGTTCTTCATTTAAATGCTTACGAGTTACAACGAACAGACACTGTTTTATTTATATTAATAGTTTACATTGCGTTACATTCAAAGATAAAATCAATTGAACATAAATTTTGTGTAAGCAAGTAGGCAGTTCTGCTTTGTAGACGTATTGGAGAGTTCTATGAGCTAAAAATATTGTTTTTGTAGATTACGTTTAAAATCATGCTGTTTTTTTTAATTGACGCTAAATATTATTAAGCTGACATATTTGTTTGGTTGAACGCAATAATCTCAGAAACTACTAGTCCGAATTCAAAGATTCTTTTGCATTCACTTTATCAAGGAAGGCTATTGAGATGTAACTCTTTCAGGACAAAGCTACTTTCTTATAAATATAATATATTTCATCATTTCTCGATTATATCGCTTGTATTTGAAATATCGATATTTGTACAGCATTATATGTCACGATACAATATATACATATATAGATAATATATAGATAGATAGATACCTAATGGTAGCGGGGACATAATATGCATAATATATAATATTGCTGGAGTCCCCACAAATGAAGGTCCTGCATTAAGCATGCCCATTGTACTATTTCTGATACTATCACGTGAGCTTGTTTTCTACCTCCTTTATTGCGATCTCGCGTGTTTCATTGGCCTTTGTGCCTCTGAAGCAACATTTTATACTGTCAAAATGCTATCTAGAAATCTTCGTGATGCTTTTTTTGTATGGAGATTGTTTTTTTTTTATTGCATTTTTGTGTTTGGTTTTATGTATATTTTGATTTATTTATTGAATAATTGTATGAACATGATCGTAATAATTGTAATTGTGTTCTGTAAGATTAATAAATAATAAGAATATTCTTTAATTGTCAAATGTTTTTAGGTTTATCCTCTTAGGTGTTTTATATAATGTCTTAAATATTTCCGTTTTGGCAATGAGATTAAACTGCAACATATAAAAATTGCATACTGTCTTAAATATATTTTTGGGTAAAAAAATATTTAAAAAAATCTAGGGTCGATTTAGACCCGCCACTGACCAACCAGTTCTGCAGTTCCGTGTTGGGATATAATAGGAGAGGTATGTGGCAAGTTTTCAGCTTGCCTCAAATTCCTATTCAGAAATTGGTGCCAGCTCTCTAAGTCTAAATTGTAAGTGGCGAAATTTAACGCCGCTATTTGTGTAATCATTTGAATTTTACGTGATAACTTTTTGTTTCCTTATTTTTTTACATACCTTCTTTTTGAAAATTGGCTTACATAAATCAGTAAAAAAATATATACTCATTATTTTAATATAAATTAAACAAATACAATAGAAAACAGTTAACTTTTTTATTGAGTGTTATTTTGTTCGGCCTTCAACAACTTTGACCTATAGCAAGGGTTGGCATAAAGAACCTAGTGTTCGTTTTCCACAAACTGGTAAATTTTTGAGACAATACGTGTTGAGTAGCGGAATTCCACGCCGCCCTTTTTCTTGTTATTAAAAGAAACGAAATTAATTAATTTCCATGATCAGAAATCGAATTCAGAACAGTCGCGTTTCTGAGATATTGTAGCCCGAACGGCCTTTAGGCATTAATATAAAGTATGTGATAATTGTTACACAAGTGGCTGAAAGTATTTAATAATATTATTTTTACACTTGCTCTAACATATATTTTTTATTTGTAAAGATGTTCTTTAATAATAACACTAGGACGAGGAGTCAATTTATAATTATTCATGGAGGTTGCTGGTTCTTATGTCATTAAAATTAGTTTTAATTATTTTCTTATTAACAAAAGTATAATATACAATAATAAATATTATACAATTGTACTTACATCATTTCCTTTGGCACGTGCGCAGAAGTATATCGAAAGTATTTTTTAAAGCGGTATTTATTAATGGTGAATTATTTTTATTAATAAAGAAAATAAATTTAAAATAATTTTAATGTCTTAGTCGCTTTCTTTGAAGTACTCCTATGTTATAAGTACGTAAATTATATTATATTTCAAAGTTAGTTTTGATTTTTATATTGTTTTTATACATATACCTATATCTAGGTATTTAAACAGCGGCTCAGCGCATTACCGTAATTGTGGTGGTTGGTTGGTGTGATTAATAGATGGGGTCTACCCCAATTTTAGTAACAAAAATATTTGCCTCAAAAAATTAAAAGAAAACATTTACACGGACATAATACCTGTTCAACTCTAGAGTCTAGGCCCCCACAGAGAATGTCTCTAGAAACGCCCATGCTTCCCAGTCGGGGATGAAATAATGATTTATTTTCGTTTTGTGCAACGAAAATTGGGTGGCACAAGGGCAACGGAGTGTTAAGACACTGTTAGTAGTAGTGTTAAGAACACTAAGTTCCTAGCTACTCTGCCATATGCGGGATACAGCGTGAAGCTGTATTTGCTAGATACCAAGTACTTTCACAGATTTTGCCCAACAACATTATATCTTGGTAAATTTGATAAATATTGAAATGTACCCAGGATAGATGGCTATGTTTCGAAAGCCCGCAACAAATTAAAAATAATCATCATCTCGAGATATCATCTGAACAAGTGAGACACGTGAGTGTTCCGCAATGTGACGACATATTTATCGCGTTTCATAGAAGCAAATATTTGTAGATGAACTAACATAGATACCTACCATATGAGATAGTTCATATTTAGTTTTTTTTTAATATAGTACCTATATGGCAGTGCCTATAAGGCCAGTTGTGGCACAAGCGTGCTACTGTAAAAGCAAGAGGCTGTTGGTTCGATTCTCATGCAAGGCAAAGCGCGGCGTTGAGCCACTCAACATGTAATGCCTCCAGAATTCAGTGAAAAGTTGGGAACGGCAGTATCTTAAGATTAGGTTGCCAAGTTCCCTCTGCCTAACATAGTATGTTAAAAAATCGATATTTTATCTGTATTTTGTGATGCACCTTCATCATTTTAATTACATGTATGTACTCATTCACTTACTTGAGTCACACTGTCTATAGAACATATATTCTTATATTAATAATTAATATTCGACTCATTTACAATGACTGTAGAATCTAGAAAAATCTCAAGTTATAAAAAAATATACTTAAAACCATTAAAGATGACGTATCGTGACAGTTTTTCTACTACTTTTCAACGGAACGAAGGCCGTCGAAGCATTTCCGTGTCCTATTTTGTTAAATACTAAGGCTAGAATTTTATTAAACTAATAGTGCCTAAGTACGTTTTTAATTGAACATTTAAACTCTCGTAATGATTACTGCAATTGATTTAATTTGTATATTTAATGAAATAATGATGTTTTAACAATCTATCTAGTCTATGTATATAGATACATATATATGAAAGCGAAAGGTAACTCACTCACTAATCACGAAATCTCAGGAACTACAAGTGCTGGAAGTTTCAAATTTTGCGTGGTAGTTATTTATAGGACGTAGGTGCTCATTCAGACCGGTATTTGCGATATTCGACCCCTATATGTGATAAATTGGGTTTGGGGTTGATAGCTTTTGCAACAAATAAATTTATAGTAAAAAAACATGAGTAAAAAACAAATAAAAGCCTAATTTGTTAACTGAAGATACGTTGATATGATCAACATGATCCGTTTGTTTACCTTTCAAAGCGATATTTTGAAAATGTTTTTACATCATTTACTTATGCTATTTTATGTCCTACTCATACATACAAAATTATGTACTTATATTTATTTAACTCTCTTTTTTATGCGAAATAATAATTAATTAAGGCTAGTCGTAGCGCACGGGCACAAGCGTGCGACCCCAAACGCTACAGGTTGTGAATTCGATTTCCATTTGAGGAAATTAAATATTTTTATTTCTTCGCTTTGACGTCTTAATCTCAACTAGTTATAGCGCGGCATTTAGTTCCGCCACCCAACATGCAATACCACCAGAATTTGACGAAAGGTGAGAAACGGAAGTGTTTAAACACTAGGTTCCCTCTGCCCACCCTGATATATACAAGATACTCACGAATGATGAGCGTGAAGATTAAAAACATCTTTAAAAAGATTATAAACTAATTTAAAAGTCTTCATTTTACGGCTTCTATTTATAGTGTTATCAGATAAAAGACCAGTTTTATAGGCGTCGCAAAATCAACGTTTGCACTTTAATCAATCTTGCCTCCCCTTAAAGATGACCTTTCTAATTTTAGATAAGATTAGAAAAAGAAACAACGAAATTTGCCATTGTTCATTTTATAAAATATTTGAAAATACAACAGTAGTAATGGGTTGTAAGAGAAACTTCGGGAAAAGTTTGTAGTTTTAACTAACTTTGGGAACGAGAAAGGTTCCCTCTGACTAACCTGCTATGCACTTACGGCATACAGCGTGAAGCTAAAAGAACTTAATATTTTAAGTATATATAATTACTTGTTTATTAGGTAATCTCTTATAATCTTAAACTTGATATGAAAAAGTATTTGTCCCGAGGCCAAATCGAGACAAGTCGCTTGCTTGCGTTATTTTTATTACTTTAATTACATATTAATTAAAACCAACAATATCAGTCATTTTTATTATTATATAATAAATATTTAACATAATTACGAACTAGTTACAAACAACATTTTAGTATTTATATTATTAAATTAAATTAAATCAGCTTCACGCTGTATCCCGCTCACAACAGGGTAGGGTTCTGGAGGCATTGCGTGTTGAGTGGCAGAACTCAACGCCGCGCTTAGCCTCGACACCAGAGCGATGAAATAGAAATATAAATTTAAGTAAATATTTCATCTCCTCAAGTGAGGATCGAAGCCGCAACCAGTCGGTTTTACAGTCACACCTCGTGCCGCTGCGCCACGACTGGCTTCAAATTTATATTATTAATGTTATTATTTCTAATATTTAGTTTATTAACACCCAAATGATAAAATAGAAGGCGCCATCGTAAAAACGCGTTACGTACTTACATAAAAAAAAATGTTTTGCGGTTTTTGCGGGTTTGCTCTTAACGACTCTAAGTAAATGTACTCGTCGCAAGTTGAAGGTCACAAATGCCAATTCTCCAGACGCAAATATAATTATCGGTGACGTCAAAATGCTATACAAGACCAATGTTTATGCCGACTAGTCGTGCGACAAGTTGACAGATCGATCTTCGGATTTCCGCCCCAGCGTGGGCGGGCGGGCCTTCTTTGCTAATCACTTCGATATACTCTATATGGATATTATATTCTATGTTGTCTTGTATATGTTTTTATTGAAATTTTATGTTTTTGTTTATTTGTGACTAAGATTTTTTTGATGTATCTTATTTTTTTGCGTCAAGAATTGAATTGGATTTTTCCGTATTTTTTTTTTGTTTACGCGCGCTAAGTGGAAACGATTAGCGTACGTTTGACTCCTTTTCTTTTATCTTCCATATTCTATACAATCTTAGAACATTTACAAAATATCTCGGGAATTTTTACCCCCGCCGGGCGTCGCGGCGCACATTTCACTGCGCCCTTTCGAGTTTCAGTCTACTCGTGGCCGTCGTAGAGGACGAACGCTCGCTCGCTATTGATTGTCTATAAACAGAAACTGTAAAAATATATATTCGGTATATAGTGCTAGTGTATCGTGTGTCTTGTGGCTTCTTTTTAGTCTGTATTTTATTTTCAAATAACTAATCAATCTGAAAGTTATTGTAATTTTGCTTAGATTTCAAAAATATTGCGTCTAAAATTTAATGTAAGTAAGAAACGTACTATTCCACTATATTTAATACCGATATGTAAATGTATAAGGGTTAATGTTTTGGAACGACTCGTAACATGTCATTTAGCACTCGAATGGGACTATTAACTGTAACCATGAAAAATATTATCTGAAATGCTCGATTTTATCACGATTTTAATGCTTCACGTTGTCTCGTTGGTTGCATTCGTTTTCTAAGTCATTAGTCTTTTTTATGAAAAATAATATTATTATTTAAATATTTAGATACTTATTTTTTAAATATTTAAAAATTTTAAATGTGTAAAATTAGTAAATTGGTTGGACATTTTACGTGACATTTTTATAAGATATAAGTTTAAAAGAATTTTCTGTCATACCCTCACGTTATTTCTTATCGCTTTTATATTTTTTGTCGTAATCTCACAAAGAATTTAAATTTTATCATAACAACTGAGGCCGTTAGAACAAATCTCATTTACAGCATCTGTCTGTAGCTTTAATTACTATTTAAATAACATAAACGGAACGCATTGAAGACTTGAAGAGTTGTTACAAGAAGTTTTGCATATTTTTGTCTTTGATAAATCAGCTTCACGCTGTATCCCGCATATAGCAGGGTAAGCAGGGAACACTCCATTACCCAGTTTCCATCGAGTTCTGTAGACATTGCGTGTTCAGTGGTGGAACTCAACGGTTTGCCTCGACACCAAAGCGAAGAAATGATAATATAAATGTTAATAATTTTTTCGATTCCTTGAGTGGGGATCAAACCCACAACCAATCGCGTTTACAGGCATACTTCGTGCCCCTGCACCACGACTGGCCTCATGCCTTTGATAGATTATTTTTTTTCTTATTGTCTTACCCCAAAAGGAAAAGACGGAACCTTTTTAGGATCCCTTTCTTATCCGTCTTGGCGTCTGTCAAGACCATTTATCTCGAGATAGCATGGTGGTATTAATCTGAAACTAATATTAAATATTCAAGACCATTGTTCCTTAAAGCACAGAAGGCAATTATAATTATGTGAATATAATAAATATTCATACATTTATATTTTCATTTCTTCGCTCTGGTGTCGAGGCAAAGCGCGGCGTTGAGTTCCGCCACTTAACACGGGATACAGCGTGAAGCTGATAATATTTCTCTCTCTGAAATTGACGCTGCTGTGACCTAATTAAGTATCTGTTATTGGTTTACTAGTTCATATTACAATCGCGTACCTAAATGTTTTTAACATAGATGTTAATTACTCGTTTAATCAAAATTTTAATTTAAACACCGCTAATAAATCACGCAAACCCATTGTTTGTGATAAAAATGGAGGAAAAATCAAACAATTTAATTAATTAATACTTTGTTTAATTTTTTTGTTAACCTTAATTCATTTGAGAAAACAATAACTAAATTTTATATAAAATTTATGATAATTTTAAGATATTATTCTTTGCGGCGAAAGGATGTGTCTTTAACACAAGATGCCCAGGTTCCCTCTGCCTACCTTGCTTAAAAAAATTAACCAAATACCGATATGTTTTCACGTAAACAATTTCAATTCCGATCGGTTTAATAATACTTAAATTAAGTGAAAAGTCGCGAATGATTTGCACAGTGCTATTCAGTTCAATGTCGGTGGCTTGTATGACGTGTTATTGACACGCTCCCGGCTAAAACTGTTTGTGATTGTAACATATGTCTCGGTCTAGACTCATTTTTTATATGGCATATTATATTTTGTATGGCAAGCGGGGATATGTTAGTGATAATAGAGAGGGAAAGTATAGTGTTAAGATACTCTGTGAATTATTTTTCACCCGTATTGGAGTCATTATGTATAGAGTTGCTTAACGCTGCGCTTTATTTTTTACCAAAACGAAGAAAATCAAAACAATTCCTTCTCTGAAGTGGCAATCGAACTTACAACGGTGCGTTTATAATCAGACACTGTGCCCACTGCGTCACGACGGCTTTACTTTTTGTTGCTCTTAATTTTAACATTAAGGTAATAAAAAAATGAAAACTTCATATTTCGCTGTATAATAATTATTTAACTTTAAATTCTTAACATTTTTGTTTTAAAACTTGTTTCCTTTAATTAAAAAATCTGCAGTTTTTATAAACTTTTTGACTTATTAAGTCCAAATTCAGATATACTAATAAAATTAACAACATATATGTTTTTTTTATTTGTCTTTATCTACTTTTATGTACAGTAGATATAGATTTCGATAATCTGGTCCACTTCAATTATGGAATATGTCAATCGAATATCACTTATCACTCACTGTCGGATGTTAACACAGATATCTTCTCGAAAATGCGATTTCACTGTAAATTAATTAAATATGTATTAATAATGTTAAGTTTTTTTACTCGGAGAGATGAATTATTATTTTTTTTTCTTCGCTTTGGTAAAAAGACAGAGCGTGGTGTTGAGTTCCGTCACTAAACCTGCAGGTACTGTCTCGAAAATTATGCAGTGCGCTGGAAACGGATTGTCTCAACTCCATGTAATTCCTGGCTATTCGCGGGATACAGCGTAAAGCCAAAAAATCTTCAATTGCGTGACGAAACTTAACGCCGCCAAAGCTAGGAGACCCAAATCAACGCGTTTACAGTAAGATTCCCATTACACCACGATGGCCTGAAATTTAGGAAATTTTCAGTTAATAATTAATCGTTTTGATTTCGTGTTCATGCGCGTTACTTTTTAGTAGGTAATGGTATAAATCGGCTTTATTGAATGTATATTATAACCGAATGCTGTTAATTTCAGGAAGGTATCTTAATTTGTCTAAATATTTTCAATTTCATTTGATTACCAGCTTTAACTTTTATAAAATTTGAATTTGCAATAAGCGCAAAATTCTCATTGAACATAAAAAGGAAATAATTGTATTTTTAGAAAAAAAATATAGAAAAAAAAATAACCGACTTCAAATATCTGTAAATGTGTCGTATGTGTCGTTCAAAAAATACTGAACCGGTCTTGATAAAACTTGGACTGTTCCCTAAGTTGGAATAATTTAACATATTTCGATTAAGAAAAAACTTGCTTAATTTATTCATAATTGAATGTAGATCATACTAATAACCTTTTTAAAGTTGCTTAATAAAAGCACATAAGGTATAATGTATACCATAAAATACAAACTTAGGTATACATATATATGTATTTTATTTAAGGTTATGTAAAGATTCACAGTTTTCCGTCCAAAGCTAATCTCTCAAAGAAACCTAACAAGTCGTCATCGAACTACGTTTCCCCACCGACCCGGTGAGATCCGGTGTAACGAACTGTTTGTACTGTTTATCGATTCAAGACGAACGAAAATAAGAAGTCCAAGGCTTGAAGAATAAGAGTATAAAAGTCTAAAAGCTAGAATGATTACGATTTTAGGTTTTAGAAATTTGTTTTAGAAAAATTTACATTTTGATGAGATAACAACATTTTAGATCACTAAATATGGTGTATGAAATGGAAATAGAGTGTCTTAACACTAGGTTCCCTGCCCACTTTACTATATACGGGATACAGCGTGAACTTCAGAAAAAAAAAACTAAACCCACAACCCGTCACGTTTCACTTGCACGACTAGAACGAACTGTGTTTTTAATATATTGAATTCAATTTAATTTACCTCCAAGCCTACAACACAATACATTTATAGGCGGGCTTAATCTTTTTAAATGGAATCCCTAGTAGTCTCGCCAACCTTCCGGTTCTCCCAGCCAGATCCGGTGTGAATCGCGGTGTTGACATAACATGCTCTGTGAAACTGCGCTTGAAAATGCATTTGGAATTCACTTTGAGTGCATGTTGCATACAGTAGTTTGAATTTTAAATAAAAACAGTGTCACGTCTGTTTTTTGTGTATTTGGAAATTGATTTTGGCGATGTTTGCGAGTTTAAATATTTGCTGTTGTTTTTTTTTTAGTTTCACTTCGTATCGTGCACATGATAGTGGAGGTAGAGGGAACCTGGAAACTTAACCTTAAGACACTTTGGAAGGAGAAAGAAATAACAATATTAAATCTTCATTACCTCGAGTGGGAATCGAGTCCACAACCTGTCGAGTTTAGAGTCGCATGCTTGCCCACTGAGCCACTACTGGCCTCAAATACTCTTTAAAGATAATTTTTTAACTCAACATTTTATCCCACATATAGCATAATAGGCAAAGAGAATCTAGTGTCATGACACTCTTTCTCAGATTAAAAAAGATACTTTCTTATTTGGCCAGACCAAAGTTGGTTAACCAAGTAGTTTTGGTACTTAACTCAGAGTTGGAGAATAACTAATAACGCCGTGTTCTAATTTCTATAGGTACTGCTTAGAGACATTGCGGTATACGAGTATGTGGCCACAACCAATATCATAGTTAGAATTGGTATATGGTCTTATAATTATACAAACATATATCTTATATGTGCCGCTATGCGGTCGTCGTGGCGCAATATGGGTTGAAATCGCTATGGCTGTGGGTTCGATCCACATGAAGAGAATTATAACATTTTATTTCGTTGACAGACTAAGCATGGGTTCGCAGGTAGCAGGGTTAGCAGAGGGAACCTGGAAAACCTGGGAAGTGTAAAGACACTCCGATTCCATTAAAACTTCCATTCCCCACTTTCGCTCGCATTCCGGAGGCATTACGCGTTGAGTGGCAGTACTCAACGCCGCGTTTTGCCTTGTTACCAGAGCGAGGAAAATAAAAATATTAAATATTTCCGCGAGTTGGGATCAAACCCATGACCTGCCGTGTTAACAGTCGCACGCTTATGTTCCTGCGCCACGACTGACCTGGTAAAAAAATAAATAACATTATGACGTTTACATATAAAATGCTGTATAAATGATACCTAGTAGGGACCTAGGGCTTTATTCGTGTATGCGTGGTTGTCTATCTCGTTATGTGGTTGAATGCTTAGGTCATGTTACACGGTACGTTAGAGGTGACAATCGTTCTTCGTACCTATATTATTATTATATATATATTGTTAAGGCAAAATATTACTCACTAGCGACCCGCTCGCGGCTTCGCCCGCTTTAACTATGAATTTTATTAACTAATCTAAATTTATTCATACATTGAAAACGAAATGTTCAGCCAATTCAATAAAACCGTATTTTTTTAGGAATATAGTGTTAAGACACTCTGTTTCCCATTTTTTACTAAATATAACCTAAATGTGAGAAAAACATGTTAAAATACATAAAAATATTACAATAGCTTTCCGATTATTAACAGTCTCTCATCGTTTAATAGCAAAAATAGTGAAAAACCTAGTTTAAATTCCATGATTATTTTTTGGACATAGTGCAAAATTGTATAAAATAGTGTAAAAATGGCCATGGACACTATGGCAGTTGAACTGCCGGACTTGTCCACTCACACTCCGCAGCCGCCGGTGGAAGAAACACCTGAAGAAAAGTGAGTATTGTATTGTACAAAAAATGATTTTATCCGACTGTGGCGAAGGCCAATATGTTTTTAGCGCGTATATATTATGTATATCGATTCTTCTGTTCCCTTGTAATTGTTAAACCGATTGCACCGATGATGACATGATTTTGATAAATTATTTGTCATTGGATTTGTTTTGATGTCTAGAATGTTACTTATCCAGTGACACTGATTTAGTTTATGCAGTCTGGTTTTATTGTTTTGTCTATATTCTCTTTCTCTCTTCTATTTGAATTTTAGTTGAGGGTTGCCTCAAGTTAAAACGAACAACTTTAGTTGCTTTAGTGTTCATAAAACTTTAAACAATAATAGAAAATAGTAATACAATAAGAGCTATAACTGGAAACGCCATGCTTGTGGGATCGATCTCTATTCGGGGAAATTATTTTTTTTAGCTTCACGCTGTATCCCAACACAGCAGGGTAGGCAGAGGGAACCTAGTGTTAAGACACTCCGTTCCCCACTTTCTGCCGAATTCTGGAGGCAGAACTCAACGCCGCGCTTAACCTCGACACCAGAGCGAAGAAATGGAAATATAAATTTAAGTAAATATTTCATCTCCTCGAGTGGGATTCGAACCCACAACCAGTCGGTTTTGCATTCACACCTCGTGCCGCTGCGCCACGACCGGCCTCAAAATTTAACAAGATAGAGTGCAGTGTCAAACTCCGCCATTTATCGCGAATTGTCTTGAAGTTAAGCGTAGGACAGCGTAGGACAAAATATAATGTCAAGAAGCTCCTTCTTTATCGAGAGAGAGAGTATCTTCATTAGATACTCTCTGCATATCCTTCTTATAAACAGTGAAGCTAAATAAAACAATAATAATTAACAACACGTTCTTCATCCTGACAAAATGAGGACAAGCTCTTTTTCATTATTTTGCATTTTTAAATATTATTTTATATGAAAATATGCGTTGCGTTGAAAAACAGGTCACCCAGGTCCCATACTCATTTAAAGTTAGAGCTTTTAAGCTTCTTGGAAAGCATTTCATTACGAGGTTGCGGAGGGCTGGAAGGAAAAATTAATGATGAAACATTTAAGGGTGCTTTTATTATTTTTAAATTATAGTGATTTCAATAAGACACCAAATTAAATTTAATTTTTAATTTTTTTTCTCGAGTCCTCGGACAATCTTCATGAATATATTCCTACGTTCATGAAGATTGTCATGATAACAGAACATAAGTTCGATTTTTTTTAAAGAAAAAACATCGATGAAACAAAAATATATAACCCCTTATACAGGGAATCCTTAGTACCTGTACTAAAGCTGAAAGCGAAAGCTTTATGAAATTCCTTTCTCCAATTCTTTATGATTTTCAAAATTGTATGGGAGTATACAAAGAGATGTATGTATACAGATATTAAAGGCATATTATATAAATATATAACCTGACATACATAGTTACTGGGCTATACCAGCGTCTGTCTATAAAGGGACGGGAAAAAAACCGTTCACGTCACGGCTATTAATGAACATTACCATGGCGTCGTCTCACGGCATTTGGGTCAAGTATTGATTGTGTTCATAGTTACTGTTGTGATTATATGACACTCTCTGGGACTGGGTGCTGGAATTAATAAATACTTTCGTCTTGGGAAACTTCGGGTTTTTTTCTTCTATTTTTGTTATATTTTCGATATAGATTATACATACTCGTACATATCAGCGTAAGTGCTTTTGAGAAATTGGATAACACTTCTTTTTAATGAAATAGTCTCCTTATTTTTATTTAATGTCATATAATAAATAAATATATTTTAAAAAAACTTAAACACACTCTTTTCTACACCAAGTGCTATAGAATGTGCTGTAAATTGTATGAGCCTAAACTCCAGTAGTTTACTAGTGACCTATAAGTTATTCCACTATTTAGCTCCTGACTCCAACATCATCATCATCAAGTGCGGTTCGATGTTTGTTACCATTTACAGTTTTATTTATTGTAACAAAATCAAATATTATATATATTTTTATGAAATTATTCACAACGTGGAATTTGTATTGACAACCAGAATTATATGAATAAAACACATTCTGACTCCACAACGGTACTATTATAAAATTTAAAAATATATATAATAACAAAAAAAAAATTTGCTTCACGCTGTATCTCGCATACAGCAGGGTAGGCAGAGGGAACCTAGTGTTAAGACACTCCGTTCCCCACTTTCTGCCGAATTCTGGAGGCATTGCGTGTTGAGTGGCAGAACTCAACGCCGCGCTTAACCTCGACACCAGAGCGAAGAAATGGAAATATAAATTTAAGTAAATATTTCATCTCCTCGAGTGGGGATCGAACCCACAACCAGTCGATTTGCAGTCACACCTCGTGCCGCTGCGCCACGACCGGCCTCAT
>JAATLQ010031945.1:82091-104899 GCA_013421005.1 Heliconius erato x Heliconius himera
ACAGCAGGGTAGGCAGAGGGAACCTAGTGTTAAGACACTCCGTTCCCCACTTTCTGCCGAATTCTGGAGGCATTGCGTGTTGAGTGGCAGAACTCAACGCCGCGCTTAACCTCGACACCAGAGCGAAGAAATGGAAATATAAATTTAAGTAAATATTTCATCTCCTCGAGTGGGGATCGAACCCACAACCAGTCGATTTGCAGTCACACCTCGTGCCGCTGCGCCACGACCGGCCTCATAAATATATATATAAAATAAAAACTAAATTATGCTAAACATTGCCATCTTTTAATGCACTTCAGTCACGACAACGCGCACACGACTTTAAATACATTGAAACAGTATTAACATGTAATAAATTGTTTATTGCAATTGCTAAAGTTCTTAAGTTTGTCGTAAATAGAAACAGTATATACTTTATAGTATTCAAATTTTCCGGGCATTATTTATATAGATAGGTAGGGGTAGAAATTTTTAAGATCTAAGTTTTTCTACCTATCACGTAATATTATTATTTTTTTGTTAGTTTTACTGTGTATCGCGCAGTATAAGTACGATATTGTTAAAATTCCATCCAATTTTAGAGACTGCGTATGACGTAACTCAAAGCAGCGCTTTGTCTTCTTATCAGAGCGAGGAAATTATAATTTAATAACCCTAGTGGGAATCGAACCCATATTCATTTTCTTCTTCATTCTCCATACTTATCTGAATAATAATGAGAAATAACTAAGAGCAAATACTATTTTTATAAAGTAATTATATGTTATAAAACTCTTCATATATATTTATCAAATGAATACATCTCACTTCCGCCGCTATGCGAGCACTCGCCTGTAACGTAGTAGCTGTAGGTACGTACGTATAACGCAATTATACACGTTTTCCCTTTCAAATTTACTAGTTTTTAATAGAAGTAGTAAATTTGAAAGGGAAAATTTAAAGGGATTGAATCCGCATCTCTTGTGCATCAAATTAATTCAGCTACGATTCACATTTTTATAATTTTTCAAAAATAACCTTTTTTTCCGGAGTTGAGTTGAGTTACGCCTTATAAAAGTTTAAAAACACTTGTTAACCAATTAAAGTATTTGGCGGTTCGTTCCGCCACATTATCCATTTATTTATATTATATGTTAAATACAAAAGACTTAGACTAGAATAGCTGTCGATTGTGTATATCGACGGTGAAGTACCAATACCTCCTAACTGACATTTTTAACAAATTATCTTTTTTTTTTCATTTTAAATGCATACCTACTACACTATCAAATATAATTCATAAACCGAAATATTAAAAATAAAAACACTTTAAATTTATCAAGAAATGAAACGTCTTTTTTAGTTTGTGTAAAATTTTGACTTTGTCAGTTACATATTATTGGCACTTCGCCGTCGATATGTAAGTAAATGTCAGTTGCGATTTTTTTTTCTAGCTTTATTAAAATGGTTCTTTCGGCGTATATTATGTTTTGTTTTTCATCATCACGCAATAATATGTTATGGTAGGTTAGGAAGAAATAAAGTAATGTTAAGATTTTACATTGTCCCTAGAATATTTTAATAAAAAACCCGAAAGAACAACAATATATTACCTTGTTCTTCATTTTCCTACGGAACTACTGTCGACACTAAGGCTGGTATTTATAAACGGCTCTCAAAAAAGCTATTTTGTTTCTTAGTTTTAAAGCATTTTTTTATACTTGCATTTCAACAAAAGCACAAAACCACTGCAATTATGGTAAATACATTTTAGTCTATTATAAATGATAAACTTTTTTAAAGTTGTCCTAGTACATTAACAATAATGGCTGCCTGTAGTGCTTTAGAAATAAAAGAATTAAGAGATTGCTGCTTCACTATGTATACCTTCATCACATCACTCCACTATATTGTTCTTTAATTGTATGGGGTTGGACAACCACGTCCCGACATCAATGACAACATTGCAAAGCTTTTAATGTGACATACATACATACTGGTAGTGACGCCGTCGAGGCACTGTCTGAGAGTGCCTGTCGTATTATAATTTTTAATCCTATTGGAGAAATTGTATGACAGATTTTTATATACTATATAAGTCAATTTAGTTGATTTTATTATTGAGTTCGTCGTGACGCAGGAGCACAAGGGTGTAAGGCGACCTACAACCATGTGGGTTGTGCATTTGATCTGGAATCGAGGAAATTAATTATTATTTCTTAATATTTTCATTTCTTTTGCAGCAAGGCAAAAAGCCCGGCGTTAAGTTCTGCCACCCAACACGCAATGCTTTAAAAAATTTGGTGGAAAGTGGGGAACGGAGTGTCTTTACACTACGTTCAATCTTGCTACCCTGCTGTACGCGCAATACAGTGTGAAGCTGAATTTTATTATTTAGATGGATGGAAGAATTTAGTAAATACTGTGATTATATTTCAATTGGTTTCGAGCTTTTAATGTGACATACACACCATCTGAGAGTGTCTATTAGGTTATAATTTTTAATTCTATTCGAGAAAATGTATGTTGTCCGTTGTAATGCCATATTATAACGACTTTAGTATGGAATGCCGAAAGTACCTGTGATAAGTCAATCGCCTATGTGAAAACATTATATACTGACTTACGGAGCTTAACACCGCATTCAAATGCGAAGTAAGACCGAAACAAATTGTAAATATATTATTTATTCTCATGATTGGCGTAGAGCTGATCTAATGATATTTACATATAATCTAACGCTGACAAGGTGACACGGTGATTTTACATTGTAAAATTATGCATATCACC
This sequence comes from Heliconius erato x Heliconius himera, assembly GCA_013421005.1. Classification (NCBI taxonomy): domain Eukaryota; kingdom Metazoa; phylum Arthropoda; class Insecta; order Lepidoptera; family Nymphalidae; genus Heliconius; species Heliconius erato x Heliconius himera. The sequence goes on from JAATLQ010031945.1 coordinate 84,864, forward strand.
AGATGATACTACTGTACGAGTATATATAGTTTGTTTTTGTATTAGAAAAAATACGATACATTTATAATTAAATGCTAGTTACTGTATATTCGTTTATAAATATACTTTTATACTTATATATTATGTCTTGTTTTATAATTTCCATTTTTAAGCCTATTTAAAGCACAGATTATCCGAAAGAGACAATAAAAAATACTATATTTTTTTTACATTTTTAAAGTATTTTCCACACTTAGGAAAAAAAAAACTTATTACCCTCTAAAGTCTAAGTGTCTAAACCTGACCTGTCCTGTCGAAACTGCCCAAGAGGCGCAAGTACAAATGTCGGTACGTTCAATTTTTTATACGTAAATATTGCTATCATTTTTTTGCTTATATAATACTAGAGGCCGCCCGCGACTTCGTCCGCGTGAAAACCCTATGATAACGTAACAATATTATCAACATAAGAAATATGGTAACTAAGTATTGCAAAGCTCTAAATTCTATACATAGGTCTATTGGAAGCTACTGCAGTATGCTCCTATAAACTATATTTAACGATTTTTTCCCTTCAGCATAAACATGCACATTTTTCGCTTTGGAATCACGTGAGCAAGCCACATAGAGCTACCCATGACAAAAACATGGCGTGTCCAAATGTAGGCCTGCTATCTTCAAGATTTGACCCTGAGATCACGCATTCAGTTTTCAGAAGCGATAAATGTATCTATTTTCAATTAGGAATGAATCCCGCGGGAACTACGGGATAAAAAGTAGCCTATATGTTATTCTGGGTCTTCAGCTACCTACATACCAAATTTCATCGTAATCGGTTCAGTAGTATTCGCGTGAAAGAGTAACAAACATCCATACATACTCACAAACTTTCGCATTTATAATATTAGTAGGATGTAAATATAACATAAAATTATTTAAAAAATCACTTGTTAAGAATCAAACTTCTCGAACAACAATATGTTATTCACGTCAAATTGACGCATTTTAAACACTCTAAAAGTGTGTCAGAATTAAAGATTTACGTATGTTCATGCTTTCCAAACGGATGGTTATTTCCTATAACAGATCACTTTCAGCGTAGTGAAAACAAGAACAAAGCACGCATCGCAGAGTGAAGGCAGCTGGCGTAAAGCCAGGAGGCGCGGTTTTGCTTGTAAACAAATATTGTATAAATTAATACGGTCGACGAGTTGTGGCCGCCCTGAATTTAGGATTTCTGAAGTTTTGCCCACTGTTCACTCGGGAGGAAATAATCAAAGTAAGAACAATCCTAAAGTCAAATTAGCGCAAACATCCACAGTTAGTTTCAGGGCCACAACTCTACGTCCGTACTGTACAGATATGTTTACATTGTAAAGTTTAGCTTATATACAATAATATCTTTTGTTTAAAGATAGTATCAAGGGCTAGATATACTTCGTTTTGAATTTCTTTGTAATTAAAGTAGACGTGGCGCAGTGTGCCGGCGACAGACTGTAAGCGTCTTGGTTATGGATTCATTTGCAATCTCCATTCGGGGAGATGATTATATTTAAATAATTTTCTTTTCCTTGCTCTGGTAGGCATCTGCGTGGAGAACGGAGTGTCTTAACACCACGTCCTCTCTTCCCACCCTGCTATATGTCAAATAAAGAGTCAAATGCCTTCAGTTTTATGTATTCCTTGCGTTAATTTCAGTTCACAAACACGATTTCATTATACCGTCTATCAATCCTCCTCGGGCGTGACGGACCGCGCGCGCCTGTAATGATATCCTACGTATATTCGTACGTAGTATGTCAACACTACCCCCGCCTCCGTGTACGTGACTTCGGGAATGTTCCAGATTCTCGATTTTTTTTTTTGTTAAATATTTGTAAATAGGCCATGTTTCTGTCTTTTTGTGATTTTTTTATATTTATTTTAAAAGGCCGCCTCGGTGCAATATATAGCGTGGCGTTGAGTTGCGCCAACACTCAGTGTCTCGAAAATTAGACGGAAAGTTGGACATGGAGTTTCTTTATACTAGTTTGCCTTTGCGTAGTTTATGCCTGTTTTAAATTGTGACTATTGAAAATTATGTAAGTCCATTTTTTAAAAGTGTGTTGTAATGAAAAGCAGTGTAAAAGTTTCGTTTCGTAAAAACACAAAAATACTAGTAGGTACATTAGTTTACATAACTTTATTAATAAACATAAAACTACATAATTGTTTATACAATTAATTAATAAAATAATTATTGCGATCAAATTTAAAATAGTAGAATTTTATTTCATTTTTACACATTCCCAAGTCGTTAACCTATTTTCACAGTACTAGATACGTTTCATAGTAACTACAAGGTTCCATCATTATGCATGTTTTATGAAATAAAAAACAATAATACAGAAAAAAATATACATTCTTTGCATACAGTATGTGCTATAAAAGTATTCTCATTATTTTAAACGATCTCATACGGACTACTTTGGATTTGAAAGTAGTTTTTGCGAAAAAAGGAAATGACAGGATAATGTAGAGCTTAATAAGATATTTACATAAAACTGACGTATATATAACCTCATTCCTACATACGTTTACTTGATTATAAAACTACAGTCACAATTGATATGCTGTCAGAAAAAAAATATACAAAAAAAACGTTCTGGCGCAGCGACGCAACGTCTGATTGTAAACACGATGGTTGCGGATTCGATTCCCACTCAGGTAAAAGTAAAATGGGCATTGGAGTGTCTCAACTCTTAACATTGGGGTTACTCGTATATAAATAGAATACAGTAAATTCGACATTTCACTGGATAGGTAAAAAACTTAATAATAAATCACTTCGTTCTCTACTCACTGCCTCTACTGTTCTTCATTACTATTCAGATTAGATTGGATGCTGGAAGCTGAAATCACTCTTTATCGAAATAGACCGGTGATATGAATTTATTTTTATAATGGAATTTGCACCCACTACTATCGCATAATAACGGCGTGGCTACAACGGATGAATCATTTTGATATTCCAGTTGGAATAATATATCTATACTAATATTATAAAGCTGAAGAGTACGTTTATTTGAACTCTCAGGAAGTACCTAGTGGTACGAATTGAGAAAACCTTTTGTGTTTGATAGATTATTTTTTATTGAGAAATAGGAAACATGTTGCGAAGCCAAGAGAGATTGAGGATATCCAAGAGCATGACACACAATTTTTAAGAAGATCTCGGTTTGCTAAAAATATTCTTATATGAGAATCAATGAGAACATTCATATAATATGAATGTTTCATATAATAAGAAATATTTCTATTACAAGAATAAGAGGTTGGACCGAGAACGAACCGTAACTGGCAGTGTGTATCCTCGCTTAGTTATGTTCCTTTGAGAAACGGGCGAAGCTGTATGTAGAGCCAGTGTAGGTACTCCGTTTCCTACAGTCATAAATTATTTTTTTATTGTAGTAGTAGAGCAAATAGGTGATATATTATTGCGTTTTTTCGTCCAGTTAATTATGTCGTGTAGATTGCTGGAACTAAACTCCGCATTTCATTTTATTTCACTAGGCCTAAATAAATATTGTAGTAAAGAGTTACTATAGAAATTAATTCAACAAATACACAGCTATTTGAAATATTTATACAATATCAGTTTCATAGGTTATGAGCGGACGGTGCCACGGCGGTGTGACGTCACGCCGCGACCTTACGCTTCAATATTTCAGGCTCACCCGAAATAGATTAACGGAAATACATACATTCATTGCTGCTGGCCCACGGCCCGCGTGACACGAGACACGAGTGACGTGTTCGATTGTGTGCCGTCACGCTAGTACCTATTGTATGGAATTCCATTTTTTTTTTAGGTAAATTTGTATTATTTTTTTTTATTAAATTTGGGTAATGACCTATAACTTATCTTTAATTGTTTTTATTAGTGTTAAATTTTTTTGTTAGTGTATGTGAAATCTCAAGTTCAATTTGATCCACTTGTCCTCCCAGTGTCCGATTGAGATGAAACTTTAATTACGACGTCAGTTCTGATGACAATGAAATTATATATAATATAATAAAAAATGGGTATCAAATGAAAAAAATGTGGTATACTGTATACTATAAAAAACACAAAACTAAAAAATTTAATATTTTGTTTGATAGTATTTTTTCTATTCATACCATATGGGTTATTATTAGTTAAGTCACAAGGATTTTTGTCAGCCCCGGAGACCCTGTGTCGCTCTTCCCCTTTTAATCAAATCGCGATCATAGAATAAGTAAAAATTAGAAGGATGGGTTCCATTGCAATCGCGTCAGTCATTTCTTGAGTATTGAAAATACTTTTAAACTATAAAAATAAACTCATATGTTAGTTGCGTTCTAAACTATGCACTGTTACTTTCTTTCACTGACTACATAATTGACTATTTACATATTTTGTATAATTCATATGTAAAGCAATTCGGTTTCTCCAACATATTTTTTTTACTACAATATTTTTGTAAGTGAAGTAAAACAAAATGCGGCGTTGAGTTCCGACAATCAACTCGAAAGAACAGTACAATATATCACATGTTTACTCTACTAATAAAATAAAAAAGAATTAATGAATTATAGCATTTGTCTGATTCATTACGAGACTTTCGAGTCGTAGCGATATTGTAAACCTAACGGTTCTGAGTTCAATTTCCACGCGGAGAAATGATTTACTTTCATATGCTCACTATAATAACAAGAAAAGCGAGGCGTAGAGTTGCGACACTGAGCACGCAATATCACGAAAATATTGCGAAAAGTAGGATACGGAGTAAATATAGTAAAAAAAAATCTTATGATGATGCAAGAGACGCCGTTAATAAGAAGTATATTAATGACTTGACATTCACTCGTTTCTTACGTAAACAGTTTTATACTGGAATGTGTCAAAACATTTCACCAAAACATTTAATTTTTTCTTTCGTTTCCGCTATACAAAGGCGTCTCGAAATTCCACTGACCCATTTTTTTTTATTGAATCGAAGCGAATTATTGAAAGAGTATTTATTTATAGGATATAAAAACCGTTCGCTCCCGTGTTTATTGCCTCACCACTTCACACCCTTGACCTGGTAGACCACGCCCCTATATATATGTATATACGTTGTTTGTCCTACATTTCAAGGGAATCTAAGCTTAGAAACGAAGGGGTAGTAAGCTACCCTTTTACTCCTGCCTTGACATGGTGCTATTTTTAATGATAATCTTGTTTTTTCTTTAGTCATGTTCACTGATCAGTGCCTTGTGTGATTATTTTCATCTTATTATGCGATTTATTATAAATATTACAAGAATAATGTAAAAAATATGTAGGAGAACTTTTAGAAGATGATTATTGTTACACACCCTTTTTTAATTTACTTAGCTAAAAAATTCTTATACTGTGCGGTACTTAAAGTGTAAATTATATATTTATTTTAGTGCATTAATTTTGCCTGGTTACAGATTTATAAAATAAAAAAAATATATATAATCATTATTATTATAAATATTAAAAGACCTGACAATTTAAAAATATTGAACTGCCACAAATTCAATGACATCTCATATTATATCAAAAATCATACATCCGGTTTGGCTGTAGGGCGTGTCAAAGAAATGGACGTACATTCGGTCAAAAAACATTACTCTTTTTTTGAAGCAGTCGGGTAAAAATCCATTCGTCTCTACAGTATTTATGAAGTAGCTAAAAGGAACAACCAGTCGTGCCGAGATTCATTAAATACTGCCATAAAAATTAAAGTAGCTCTAAGATATTTTAAAACTAAAAGTGTGAAAGTAAATTTCATTTTAATTAAAGACAGCACTATCGAGTCACGAACCTTTATTGTTATAGTTATAAAGCTTATTATTGCGTGATATTTGTTCTCCGTTCACTAATTAAGCAGTATTTATTCGTGATTATAATTAGTCATTATAAGACTGAATAAATAGTTATTGTAATTTTTAATGGGTTAAGGAGATTTTGTCGTAAATACTGCATAAACTTAAAAACTTTAGTTAGAGATTTTTAATTGTGTGGATGTTTAACCTTCTTTTACTTGTTTAGTTTTACCATTGCGATATTCCACTATAGTCACTTTAATATACGTTCCTGTCAGTTTCTAAAATCCGGCAGAAAGTGGGGAACGGAGTATCTTAACTAGGTTCCCTCTGCCTATCCTACTGTGTGCGGGATACAACGTGAAGCTGATTTTTTAAATTATTTTTTAAAATATGCAATGCATTGTATTAATTTCTAAAAAAAATATTAAATTTATATCTAATCTAAGCTTTTTCTTGTCAACAGATATGAACGCCTCCTCCGCCGCGCGCGCACGGAGGACCTCAGTGAGGTGTCGGGCATCGGGTGCCTGTACCAGAGCGGCGTGGACCGCCTCGGCAGGCCGGTCGTCGTGTTCATTGGGAAGTGGTTCCCGATATCTGATATCGACTTGGATAAAGTGAGTATAGAGAAACTTCCGTTACTCAGTGACTGACGAGAACATTTAACTACTTAGCATGTATGTATATGCTTTCTAGGGGATTGTAGAGGAGAAGTATAGAGGTGTAGAGGAACTACAAGAGGAACGGTAAGGGGATTTTTTTTTATGGAAAAGACAAGGCAAACGAGCGTTCGGGTCATCTGATGGCAAGTGATCACCGCCGCCCACGACACCGTGTATTACTAGAAGAGCTACAGGTGCGTTGCCTGCCTGTAAGGTGGGTTGGGCGCCGGAGCCCGGCATTACCTGATGCGAAACGCAGTGGCATAAAGCCACTACTTCACGCCGGTTTTAAATGCCGGGGGTGGTAATGATCCGGTCGAGTCTGCCCATGCGTGTTGCCATTGCTGGCGATATAACTCTACCACACGTACTTTAGTCGCCTCTTACGACACCACCAGTACCAGGATGATCCTATTCTAGGCCGGGATCACACGGTACAAAAGGTGTTTAACTTAATACCTACTGGGTTCTGTCTGCCTACCCTTCTATATGCGGGATACAGCGTGAAAATGAGATTCTCCGTCATACTACTTCGTTACGTATTCTTCTCCTTTCGCCTATATCTACGTTTTATATAGGTAATTTTTCAATAAACCTATATGTCACAGACAAAAATGAAAAGAAAAAAAAATTAAATGTCAATTTTGTCATAAATTTGTGGTGGTATTTTAATTTGAAAATGTACACATACATACATATGTAATATTTGGCGTACTCGTATTTATCGCCTATTAAGGTAAAGTCGTTAAAATATATGAAATAATTTTGTTGCGAGGTCAGTAGGTACGTGCTAGTTTACTTTGTGATTTCGACTGTGCTTTTAGACATGTTCAAAATGTACAGTTATATAGAATAGATTTTTTCTGTTTTATAAATTATTATACCGAAACCGAACAAGAATCACAGAAAGTAGAGTAGGTATAGGTTTCTAAAGTTCGTACTAAATTGCGAAACGATCAATTGATGGTAGATACTTAATTTTACTTTTATACACTTAGCTTTACATAAAGCTTTACATATTTACATAAAGCTTTACATATTTATCATCCACACCACCTGGATACGCGACAATCCACTATTGTGCGGTTTCGTAGGAACTTCCTCCTACGCACCACGGAACTGTGGAATGGCCTACCCGCGGCAGTGTTTCCAGGTCGAAGCGACATGGGTACCTTCAAAAAGCGCGTCTACCTCCACCTTAAAGGCCGGCAACGCACCTGTAGCTCCTCTGGTGTTGCACGGGGTCGTGGACGGCGGTAATCACTTACCATCAGGAGACCCGAACGCTCGTTTGCCTTGTCCTTTTCCATAAAAAAAATAGCAGGGTAGGCAAGGGAACCTAGTACGAAAACATTCTGTTTCCCATCTTCTGCGAAATTTTCAAGATATGGAATAATGATTATCAAAACTGAAGCCACTTGAAGATACTTTATGTCCATGATGTGGTTCCTTTACAAGACAAAATCATTCCAAGTTACTCCATTACCATAAATCAAGTTAGTTATTATTTCTTTTGATTTATCTATATATTTTAAATTTAAATAAGATAGAATCTTATACTAATATTACCCATTTTCTTCTTACAAGAGCTCTGTTGAATAAAATATCACATTTCAGCCAAGTGTCATGTCGCCTTTGTATACCTACAATACAAGTTACATCGTGGTAACCGTAGAATGTGAGTGGATCTTACTTGGGATTCTTTTATAGAAAGTTTAAAAGCTATGTTTTTATGAAATAATAAAATAGAAATTAAATAATAAAGTACAATAATTTGAGGCCGTCATGTGGCACAAGCGTGTGTGTGACTGTAACGCGATTTTAATGGCACTAAGACAAAAAGTCCGGCGTTGAGTTCCGCCACTCAACTCGCAATGCCTCGAAATATTCAGCGTAAAGTGGGAAACAGAGTGTCTTAACACTAGGTTCCGTCTGCCTAACCTGCAGTTATTTTTAAAATTTATCTCCTCTGCCGATCCCACGTGATGCTACAAAATTAATATATCAAATTTATATTAAGTGAAATTCCAAAGTTATTTCAACTTATCATGAACTTTGAGATACCCTCGTTTATAATTCACCGCCCAAGTGCCGCGGCTTCACCGACTTCGCTCGTTACAAACTCGACGGAGAGTAATCCCATACTGTTACATAATATATTGTATAACCACAGGTGGGTGGGTGTACCTACCGCTTACCTATACGTTGCACATTTATAGGCATTATTGGTACAAATTTAATAATAAATTTTATTTTACTCAAGCTTATATAATTATGTATTCAGTTCTGCCACTCAGCACGCAATGCCTCCGGAATTTGGCAGAAAGTGGGGACTGGAGTGTCTTAACACCCTGCGGTGTGCGGGATACAGCGTGAAGCTGATATATATTACACTTATGAAATTAAATGTTAATTAATATGTATATATATAAATTAAATTTTAAATATTTTTATTTCTCCGCTGTGGTATGCGGCACAGCAAGGCGTTGAATTCTGCAGGCGATGGATTGTATTAATACTTGGTTCTGTTTGTCTATCCTGCTATGTGCGGGATACAATGTGAAGCTGAAAAATAGAAAAAAATATGTGTAAGCGACGGTTGTGGATGCATACTCGTATCTCACTTACGAAACATTTTTTTTTGTTGTAACGTAGGTATTTCATTTTTCAATCTGGTTAGACGAGATGCGATAACTACACCTAACACGCACTCTCTGTAGTAAATAGAACGTTGAAAACAATTTAAATCAACGTGGAGGGGCGTACCTCTTTTTAAACAGCCCTCCAAATAGTATTCCAGTTTACAAAAATATCTTACATATTTTTCTTACATATTTAAAGTGTTATTCCACACTTGGGAATTTTCTTAATAATCTTACATTCACACTTTTTAGAATGTTATTAAAGTTCTTTAAAACAATGCACACGCTCACATTATTCGCACAGCAGGGTAAGCAGAAAGAAATTCGTGCTAAGACAGCCCGAAAACATAATGAAAAATAACAAAAAATCTAAAATATCTAAGACCGCCACGACTCGTCAATCGTACTGTACATATATTTAATATAATAATATATTTATTTCTTCATATTTATGTTTCCAGGCTCTCCTGTACCTGATAAAGCTGCTGGACCCGATCGTGCGCGGCGACTACGTGATCGCGTACTTCCACACGCTCGCGTCCTCCAACAACCACCCGCCGTTCTCCTGGCTGAAGGAGGTTTACACCGTGCTGCCTTATAAGTGAGTTATATATTGGGATTATGTGATTTTTTATAGCTTCACGATGTATCCCGGACATAGCAGGGTAGACAGAGGGAAACTGGGAACTTATGTTAAATCACTACGTCCCATTAAGATACTTTAGTTCCCCACTTTCCGTCGAATTCTGGAGGCATTGCGTTTTGACTGGTGAGACGGAACTGCATGCCGTGCTTTGCTTCATTACCAGCGGGAGGGAATGAAAATATTAAATATTTCCTCAAATGGGAATCGAACCTACAACCTGCCGTGTTTATATTCGTACGTTCGTGCTCTGCGCCACGACCTGGCCTCTCATACATTTAATGCTGTCTTTTGTAACAAATCTGCTATTTTTATATTTTCTTTTTGATTTTAATTTATATTTTTTATAAACTATAGTAAACTCTCACTAAAACCCAAGCCTTTACAATTACATGAAATTTTATATTGCTACAAACCGTACAGTAGTAATACACTACATTCACAAAAAACAGAAATAAATGTCAAATTTAAAACTTTAATATATTTTGTAACCAAACGAATTTAATATATATATATATATATATATATATATATATATATATATATATGCTTATACATAGTAAGTTCTTGATAAAATTATATTTTTTCTAAGAAGAACACAGTAAGATGCTCGTCATTGTTTCCAAACTTGAGTAATACTCTGACTCATTCATACATTCTATTTATATTTATTGCATTTATAATATGAAACAAAACAGTCTAACTGACTCACATGTAACGCCTTTAATTTATTATTTAACTAAATTAACTAAGTCGTAGGCGAATGTTGAGTGAAACCTATATATATATTTGAGAAATACTCCTGAACAGAATTTTCTCGTAGAAAATTCCTGTATATTTATTTATTATATTAAATTAATATTTCCATTGAGGCCAGTCGTGGCGCAGCGGCAGGAGGTGTGACTGCAAAATCGACTGGTTGTGGGTTCGATCCCCACTCGAGGAGATGAAATATTTACTTAAATTTATATTTCCATTTCTTCGCTCTGGTGTCGAGGTTAAGCGCGGCGTTGAGTTCTTCCCCTCAACACGCAATGTCTCCAAAATTCGGCAGAAAGTGGGGAACGGAGTGTCTTAACACTAAGTTCCCTCTGCCTACCCTGCTGTGTGCGGGATACAGCGTGAAGCTAATTTGTTTTTTTTTTAATATTTCCATTTCTTCGCTCTGGTGTCGAGGCAAAGCGCGGCGTTGACTTCTGCCACTCAACACGCAATGCCTCCAGAATCCGGCAGAACGGAGTGTCTTAACACTAGGTTCCCTCTGCCTACCCTGCTGTGTTCGGGATGCAGCGTGAAGCTGATTTTTTATTTTTTTTTATTTTCTATTCTAACTATATGCATGTACGTTCATTGATATAAAAAGGAAATTCACATGTAAAGGCATTTTATTACATGTCAATTTCCTTTTTATGTCAATGAACAGACACTTTTAGTACAAATCTATAATGACGTCAACAATATGAAAATAAACAAATATAAGACTAGTAGATCTAGACGTCCTCGTGACGCATCAGCACAGCGTGAACGACTGTAGTTAACTAAGTTCTCAAACTTCAAGATTTTCTAACTATCTTGCGGGATATGCGAGATACAGCGTGAAGCTAAAAAAACACAATGGAGATAAAAATCCAATTTTTGTAATAAGAATGATGAGACAACTTAAATGTTATTAACTATAGTTATGTTTTTTATATACTTACTTATAATATAAATGTTTTTTTTTGCTTATTTTACAGATACAAGAAAAATTTAAAAGCCTTCTATATAGTACATCCGACGTTTTGGACCAAAGTGAGTTTTATTGTTTTTCTTAACCAGATAGTTCTTTTACATAAAATATATTTTTTTATTACTTTTGTTATTATATTTAATTTAGTTGTTAATGGGTATTATTAATTGTGTAAAATATTCTTTTAAAGCTATTGTTATAAAGTATGCAATTTGAATTATGTATAATTATATCCGTGTTGATGTAAAGTGAGTCATTAGCTTTAATGATAACTTCCCGACACGCTTAAATGAATGACCGCCACTCTTAGAGATGTCTATTAACGTTAAACTAACATTAAATCGATATAAATATGAAATGCTATTGGTGTGAAGTAATTTAATTATAGTGGAAAGCTAATTGTCTTCTTTAAGTGTGACAGTTAGTACCTTAATAAATTTTAATTAATTGATATTTTTCTTTCTCTTAAGTAATCTTGACGTCGATTTCACTTTTTTCATATACTTACATTGATATATAATATACACAGCACAGCTAAGGATAGAGAATCGTGGCATTTCTTGGGGGAGGCTTTTACCCGAAAGGGGTCCATACAGTTAATAATCCATCAAAATAATTAATAATCTAACACAAAATTAAATATAGAAATCTATAATATAAATTGTAACAAATGCTTATCAAATCTAATAAAATGTCAATGTTTAAATATTTTATAAATATGAATGTATGTAATCTGTATGGAATTCAAATAAAGCTTATTATTATTATTAATTATTATAATATTATACATAATATATAAATAATAACTATTTTTAGCATTTTTATATAAAGATTTATTCAATGAATTTAAGAATTAATCAAGAGTGGATTATAATTTTTATATCTTATTTATTTATTGAGGCCAGTCGTGGCGCAGGGTCACAAAGTGTGACTGTTAATCGGCTGGTTGTGGGTTCGATCCGCACTGGAGGAAATGAAATATTTATTTAAGTATATATTTTCATTTCTTCGTTCTGGTCTCCAAAATTCGACGGAAAGTTGGGAACGGAGTGTCTTCATACTAGGTCCCTCTGCCTGCTGTGTGCGAGGATACAGCGTGATTTGATGTATTATTTTTTAAACTTAATATTGATGAAAGCTTAAAAAGACAACTGTTTATCTTTGATGACAAAAAAGTATATTAAAGAAAAGGTTCAATTAATACCAAATAATTTTGAATTATAATCTTAATTTAATTTAAAATTGATTAGTTAGTTAACTAATAGATGTTTATTTATTTCTCTCCTTCACCCTCAACAGATGATGACCTGGTGGTTCACGACGTTCATGGCGCCGGCCATCAAGGCCAAGGTGCACAACCTGCCCGGCGTGGAGTTCCTCTACTCCGTGATGCCGCGCGACCAGCTCGAGGTGCCCGCCTTCGTCACCGAGTACGATATGACGGTGAGTGCTGCATAATTTCTTTTACTGTTTTTTACTTTTTACTCTCCTGTTGTTTTCCACACGAAGCGGGACAGGCCGAGGTAACCTGGGAACCTAGTGCTGTAACACTCAGAGTGAGGATGGAAATATTAAATAATTCATTCCCCCTCGAGTGGAAATTGAACCCACAACCGTCTCGTGTACAGGCGCACACTTGTGCCCCTACGACATGACGGCCTGAAAAAACATTAATTATTCATACGTACGTATATTATAGTGCTATTATGTATATTTATCCTTATTATCATATAACTATTTCTATTACAGATAAATGGTCTGCATTACTTCCAGCCCGACACCAGCAGTACGTAGACTCGACGCCATCTTTAAATATAACCTATATTATGTTTTTTTTTTAATTAAAAATTTATATGTAATAATTATTTTGTGTATTGTTATAATAAACGCCAGTTTTAGTAGTATGGTCTAACTCATAAATATGATAAAAATTATTGAATTTAGTTACTTAAAAGTAGTTTCATATTTTTTTAATGACTTAAAATGGTGACAGCAACGTAATATAAAGGATACTAAAAAAATATAATAATAAAAATAAAAGAAACTTTAAATAGCAGATAGAGCATAAAATATTATTTTTTTCATTGACTAATAATTTCTAAAATGTTTATTTTGTGAGTTAGATCATTTTACTTGATGATTTATTCAGCGTAGTGAAATAACAGTGGCCAGCTTTAATTATTAATTATTGTTAAGTTTGTAAGAAAACTGACGACAGGCAATAAAACAAGCTCATTTCAAATATAAATAAAAAAATATAGGAATATAAAAGAACTTATGTGAATAGTAATATTTGACCTCACATTTTTAAACTGAAATCCTTAAGCTTTAAAATCTTGTCGCTAAATAAGTTTAACAATTTTTAAAGTGTTATTCTGCACTTAAAAAAGAATGGTACTTTTTTTTAGAAAAGGCATAAAAATTTGAACGTAGCTTGACAAAAACGTACGACTAACGCCCAATATTAATAACCTATCTCCAAGGTCAATCTTAGATTGTTTCATATATCTATCCAATCTAGAGATTGGATAGATATATGAAACAGCGTTAGTGGTGATTGCGCTTGGGCGGCAACAAAAGAGGTTTCAAATCTCGCTACGTCCAATTGTTTATACGTTTTCAATAAATGTGTTTGTAAATTACAATGCATTTCTAAAATTATGTGAAAATTTTCTTTTTTTTATTAAATATAACGGCGCTCATATATTATTTAATAGTTTACAACGCTTTTTAGATGGAAATTTATATAAAACATATCACTTGTGAGTTTCACTTTTGTTTTTTTTTTTAATAACAAGTACATTTAAAAACCAAAAAAGCCTATGCTGATTCCTAGTATAATTATTAAAGAACATACAATATTTTGATTATAAACATTCTGTTTATACAATATACCTAATATATAATGTTATATTTGTTGTATATCAAAATCTGTTTATCAAATCTCTTTAAATTCTAAATTTCACTCCATTTGTATATTTCTCACTATATTCACAATTATAAGAAAAAAAAACATACAAACTAAAGCATCTTCAGAATAATTGTGGTGTAACTCAAAAACAATATAATTTTACCATTATCAGATTTATTTAATTAAATCATCATAAAAATGTAAGACATGATTTTTAATCGCATTTTTTTATAAATAAAAAGTTTCAGAACATTATAAGTTACATCACTTCTAATGTAAATAAAAGAAATATGTCAAAACTTACTTGTATAGAATGTTCCAGAAGAATTCAAAAATTGTTAATAACTAGTATTACATATGCATTTTTTGTATTAAGCGTTATTGATGAGAGCTTTGCTTATTTAAACTAATGTTCTGATAAAAGTGTTTGGTACAGACTGTGTACAGTTTGGTACAGACATTATAAAATTATTATTTTTTTAAATTTTAAATTTATTAAAAATTTTATTTTATTGTATGAACATATTTTTTTTATATTAATTTAAACATTTGGAATTTATAAAAAAAAAATTAACAATTTATTGTTTTTTTTTTATTTGATAATTTCTAATAATATATTTTACAATTCATAAATCAAAATTGTAGATAATAAAATAAAAAATCTATGGTTTTTGTATTTTATGATTATTTTCCACTTAAAAAAATAAAGACATTTATTCGGTGAAATATATATTATAGTAATGAATATATTTTTTTATTAATTCAGTTATTATTTTGAGGAATTAGAATCTGTGCCAGATTTTATTTTTGTTTCTTACCATCCAACAGGGTGTAAGTGTTATTTTTAAACAATACTTATTATCATATAATGTTCTTTTTTATTACTTTTTAATGTTTCAAAAATTATGTTTGATCAATATCTTTCAAATGTAACATAGAAAAAATTATACAGTTAAAGAAAAACATTTCATTTTCAAAAATAATATTAAGTTAATTCATTATTACTTAAGTGTTTTTTAATCTATCTATCTAATTAATACTTTAATCTATACATCATAGTAATTGGCATACTTGTTTTTCTTTAATTGACAATCTGTCACTTCTAATTACAACCACTGTATTTTAATAATGTTAAATAAAATTTTAAAATAAGAATCGCAACGCAATAAATATGTAGAAAAAAGCTGAAAGCTATAAATAAGAGATTGGTGTTTGTTTTTTTTACTTTCACGCTTTTATCGCTTTTTCTTGCGATGTTTATAATACTTAGTGTTTAGACACTTTTTTACGTCTCTTTTATCAGTCAAACGGGAAAAAGATGTGTGAAAGTAAAAAACAAATACTCGTTATCAATTATAATGTAAATATGTTCGTCAATGTTTGCACGCCACGTGATTAAAGTGAATTTATTATCTATGATATAGAAAAGTTTGTATAGCATATAGAAACTCCAACGTCACAACAATGTTGCTAGTACAAACAAAATGTAATTTAAATTAATTTTCTTTTTAAATGAACTCTTGATCCGGTAAAGAGAAACATTATCCCACCATAGCAAACAAAAAATAAATATTATTTATTAATATAAATAGTATTATCTAGTACGACATTTGAAATAAAGAACCATATATAAATCATAAAATAAATCAATTTTTCGTTCTGCCCGTTTAAGGGTTAAAATAATTTGGTAAATTTATATGTAATTAATTGCAACACTGCCAATTACGCAAATTGCTAGTTGTCGATATTTAGTGTTAGAGTGAACAGTCACTTTATATTGTTCTAACTTTTAGTATACAAGTCACATAACTCGTAAGAGTATATACTCTAATATATAATGTCACATACAGAAACATCAATTAGCAGTTAATTGACATTAACTAAGTACATGTTATTGTGATGGCTTAATGTTAATTAAGTTAATTAATGTCTGTTAGGCTAGAAGAAAATGTAATTTTCCCATACTATTATATAAATATATATGTATATAAAATACTTTTAATATGCAAAAGGATTTCAATTCACAAACTTCTTGCAGTCACTTCCCTACACCACAATGGTGTTGTGATTAATCTAGCTGCTTAGCACTAAGCTATTTAAATTTAATGATCATTAACTTTAATAATGCCAATTAATACCAGGACATTTATTATTATAATAAAATTATTGAATACATATTATAAATATTTTTGTAGAAAACAATTGTGTTATTGTTGTATAATGAGATACTTAAAGTATTTTTATATATGAAAGCCCTTTAAGTGCCAGAAAAATACCCACAAAGTAATAGAACTTAGTACTGTTGTTTAATAATTAGTATTATATCACAGAACAGCAAATATATTAATAGATTTTTAAATTTAAAGAGTTATGAAGTAATTGTGATAATGATCAAAATCAGTTGTTAATTGCAAAAAAATCACAAAATGTGACTAACATAAATGTCATTAAAATTAAATTAAATAATATTAAATTTTTTATACATTATCTATTCTGTATGTATGCCTTATCTGTTATATTCTTAATGGCAAATAATAGTTTCATAATAAAAATGTTTATTTGTAATGTTATAGCTTATAGTTGTATAACTGTTCCAATTGAAATTAAGAATCAACTTGCCACATTTATTTTACATTTCACAAATTTGTTCTGTAAAAATTAGTTAAGAAAATAATATTTCAGTTATTTACAGAACAGACCTTAGATGTGTTACTGATGTTATTTTTAGTTAAGTATTGTAATTGTAAGTTTGTAATTATGTTATAATAGTATAACTTTTCCAATCAAAATTAAAGAATTATAAAATAATCCAGAAATTATGTACTAAAAATACCCTTTTTTGTAAAATATAAATAGAAAATGTTAGTGTTTCACAGATTTTCGGAACAAATATAATCCAGGCCTTAGATGTGTTACTATTGTTGATTTAAGCAAAGTATATTGTTGTTGACTCGAGTGTAGTGTATGAACGGCATAATGTATTGTAATGCTAACTTAGAGAGTTATTTAAACATTGTGATGCGGTAATATTAGTTAAGTTTCATATTTTATAAATGATTAGGCTATGTAAATATTTAACAAACACAAAATAAAGTTATTAATTTACTAAACATATGTTTTTTTTAAAACCTTTTATTTGTATTTATCATACATATATCTCAATATAATAAAACAATCACTAAAAACAATTCATGGCTTATAATAAAATAAAAAAAACATTATGAACACAACAATACTTTAAGAATTTAATACTGTATAGAAATTGAGTCCAGTCGTGGCAGCAAGGGCTCAAACTGTGACTGTAAAATTGACTGGTTGTGGGTTAGAGTCCACTTGAGAAAACGAAATATTTAATTACATTTATATTTCTTTCTCTGGTGTCGAGACAAAGCATGGCATTGAGTTCTGCCACTCAACACACAATGCCTCCAGAACTTGGCAGAAAGTGAGGAACGGAGTGTCTTAACACTAGGTTCCCTCTGCCTACTCTGCTGTGTGTGGGATACAGCTTGAAGCTGATTTAGAAGGTAATAATAATTTAAAAAATATTTATAAATAGCATGTTTGAACTTATTTAGATATATGCAATTTGTTCATCATATTAACAAAGACATTCAATGATGGATGTTTGTTTGCGCCAGACATAAGGGTAACTTTGGTGATGGTTAATACATTTGATAAAACATAACCTCCTAAGGCACCAAGGTAGCATGATATGGGCCACTGTTGCCAGGGTGTGTTCCAATCCAATGGAATAACAACTGCGCCAAGCCAAGCTCCACAAACTGTCAACAATGCATTGTTAACTAACATTGCTATGATTGTGTCTCGTGAAAAAGTCTTAACTCCAAATAATAGCTGGACCGCTGATTCCACTCCCGTATGAGCAATCAATGGAAATACTGTTAACAATGTCAATAAACTTGATAACATCAGGGTTTCTTCGTGATATTCCAAAAATGGTGCACCAAATAATATTATGCCGACAAAAAAACTAAATGTAACTCCAAGAAGGAATATTATTGATTTGAATATATCGCTTGCTCTGTTCTTACTAACTTTCCTCCTGGCTTGAAGATCGTTGCTTGAGTTTAAGTAGAATGATTTCATTAGTTCAGCAATAAATATAAGGACCAGGATATAAAAAGACGAGGCATTTCCCACTGAATATAGTAAACCTTTGTAGGAGATTACAGTCACAATACTTGGTAAATAAATGCACGTCACTAAACTAGATATAGTAACTCTTCTAAGTTCCAAATGGTTATTTAAAGAAAACATTTTTCTATTACTAATAAACTATCCTTTCCAAAATATAAAGTTATTAAAAATATCAAATAAAATATTTCAGATTTTCAGAATGTTAAGGTTATATTTCAGTTATCATAAGTGTCATCTGTCAAATTAACAGAACCGATATCTAAATTAAAATAAATGTTTTAGAGGAATATTTTAGAAAGTCAATAAAATAAACAATTGTAGAAAAGTTATAAAATATCTTTGTTTCAACTGTATGGCTGCTACTACTATGCTACCTGCAGTAAAAGCAATTATCACATGTAAACGTATTTTTCAAATGTGTTTTTTTAATACGAAAACTACTGACGATATTTTTATTCATTTTATATTATAGATTTCTTTTTTAAAATTATTCAAAATATGTTATATATTTGTTTTAATTTTATTGAGGTGATAACAAATATTTTAAAAAATATAAGGTTGAAATAAAATATTTTTATGAAAAATTTTTTGTGATATAAAAAAAATAAAGATAAATATAATTTTAAAAAATTATTCTAATAACTATAAAATATGGCAATTCTTTTTCAAACATCCGAATAAAATTCTAATTTTCGACATTACAGCTGACAACACCACAATGACAGATTAAATCTCTTGGCAACACTCTTTCACTAAAATCAAAATAAAAATTGTACGTGGAGTAGAAGCACAGAACCATATTTCGAAGCTCAATCGATATGACGACACACACTTTATAAATGAGGACGGCCGCGCAGTGAGCCACCAGTTGCGATCCGTACATCTGCGAGGCGTTCGGCTACAGTGCGAGCCAACGTTGTTGTGGAAAACGTCGAAATATAAAACAAAAACTGTTGTATTATTCTTGTGTCGTAAGTGTTACAAGTGAGTGTCACCGATTACATAAAATGCCGTGCCCTTTCTTGGGATCGATGAATCAAACTTTCGTGCGAAATTACGGCAGTGTGTTGCTCAAGCAGTATGGGAACTTCTGCCCCATACTTTCTCGAGGCTTCCGCTCTCTCGGCGTCGACGAAACGAAATGCCCCTTCATTCAGTCGAACTCGATCGTGTCCGAGGCCCCGAAGGAGATGACTGAGGACATCGTGGACAACTCGAGTTATCAGTATGATAAGTTCTTCAGCGAGCAGATCAATGCCAAGAAGAAGGATTACTCTTATCGTATATTCAGGAAGGTGTCCCGCCTGGCGGCCGACGGTATGTACCCGCAGGCCCTCGAGGGCCACGACAACCGTCGTGTGACGGTGTGGTGCGCTAACGACTACCTGGGGGCCTCGCGGCACCCCAGCGTGCAGGACGCTGCCATTTCCTCTATCAAGTCGTACGGGACGGGCGCCGGCGGCAC
>JAATLQ010031945.1:104909-117486 GCA_013421005.1 Heliconius erato x Heliconius himera
GGGAACTCGCAGATGACTGAGAAACTCGAATATGAAATTGCTAAACTTCATAAAAAACCTGCCGCCTTAATATTTAGTTCTTGTTTCGTTGCAAACGATGCGACGCTCTCTACACTGGCCAAGATAATGCCGGGCTGCATCGTGTACTCGGACGCGGGCAACCACGCCTCCATGATACAGGGCATCAGGAACAGTCGGGCGCCCAAACATATATTCAGGCACAACGACCCGACTCACCTTAAACAATTACTATCATCATCACCGGTGGGTGTACCAAAGCTAGTCGTGTTCGAGACTGTCCACTCTATGAGTGGTGCTATTTGTCCTCTAGAGGAGATGTGTAATATAGCTCATGAATATGGAGCTTTGACTTTTGTGGATGAAGTGCATGCGGTGGGTCTGTACGGGAAACATGGTGCTGGTATTGGGGAGGAAAGGGGTGTCGAGCACCTGATCGACATCGTTTCTGGGACGCTTGGTAAAGCTTTCGGGAACGTCGGGGGATACATCGCCGGGTCCTCGTTACTTGTGGACACCATCAGGTCTCTAGCTCCAGGGTTCATCTTTACTACTGCACTGCCACCACCCGTGCTCGCGGGCTCCATAGCCGCCATCCGTTTGTTAGCGAGCGAGGAGGGGCGGAACCTGCGAGCTAAACACCAAGCCATAGTTCGCTACCTAAAACTGTCTCTACTCATAGCGGGTCTACCGCAGATGCCGTCTGTGAGCCACATCGTGCCCGTGCCTATAGCCGGTGCGGACAAGGTGGCGTTGGTCGCGGAGTCCCTCATGAAGCGCGGTCACTACGTGCAGGCCATCAACCACCCTACAGTAGCGCGCGGAGAGGAGCGCCTCCGCTTCGCGCCGGGGCCGCACCACACGCCCGAGATGATCGACAGCCTCATCACTGCCCTCATTGAATCATTCCACGAGAACAACATAAGCTTTAACCAGTTCATGGTGAACGGCGCCTGTCGCGAGTGCAGCATGGAGTACAAGGTGGACATCGCGTACGAGGAGCCCTACAAGTGCCCTATGATCGCCGCATAATAAATATCTTATACAATTATAAGATAAAAAAAAAACAACGCTTATAACAAAATATTATAAAGTTGACATTGCAAAGTTTAATTATGTTATTTATGGTTTGTGGTTATCGGTAGGGGAAATTAAAACTGCTGTATCGTGTATGCTAGTATCATTTAATCCCAGTACTTGATGAGTCCGTCCCAGCCGGCGGTGAGCAGGCGGCTGGGCTCGTGGGGGTGCCACAGTGAAGATATACAGACGCCGTCGTGGGCCTTCCACTTCTTATACAGCTTGGTAGTCTTCCAGTCCCATATGTAGCACTTGCCGTCCGCGTCACCTGATACGAGATAACTGTAACGAATGTGATAAACATGTCAGTTCAAACTCTCAAACACTTGATAAATATTACTTATCTATCTATATACTACACAACATTTTATTATATAATTTTAAAAATAAAATAAATAAATCAGCTTCACGCTGTATACCGCACAGGGTAGGCAGAGAGAACCTAGTGTTAAAACACTCCGTTCCCCACTCTCTGCCGGATTCTAGAGGCATTGCGTGTTGAGTGGCAGAGCTCAACGCTGCGCTTTGCCTCGACCCCAGAACTAAGAAATGGAAATATAAATTTAAGTAAATATTTCATCTCCTCGAGTGGGGATCGAACCCATAACCAGTCGGTCTTACAGTCACACTTTGTGCCAATACGCCACGACTGGCCTCAATATATAATTTTATATAACATAAATTTCAGCTAAAAAGAATTTTCTAGAATCACGTTCACAACAGTGAGATCGATTGAAGTCCGCTATTATCATATAACTTACTTGCAAGTCATACACTCGACAGAGCGAACAAAATAAACAATTTCACACTAGCTTATATTATTTAAAATCAAGTAAATCAGCTTCACGCTGTATCCCGCACAGAGCAGGGTAGGCAGAGGGAACTTAGTGTTAAGACACTCCGTTCCCCACTTTCTGCCGAATTCTGTAGGCATTGCGTGTTGAGTGGCAGTACTCAACGCCGCGCTTTGCCTCGACACCAGAGCGAAAAAATATAAATGTAAATAAATATTTCACTTCCTCGAGTGGGTATCGAACCCACAACCAGTCGATTTTACAGTCACACTTCGTGCCGCTGCGCCACGACTGGCCTCATATTATTTAATAGTCAGTAATAAGTGAACACACTAAGTGCGAATCTGGCCTCGGTACTAAGCAGTCTTAAGGCAAGGTTCTTGGCAGGATTCGTATATAAAACATTCTAAAATGGCCCACAAAAACAAGGTGACCCTTATTATGTGTTAAAACAGACCGAGATGGAGCTATAATGTGAATAATTTATGAGAGGGGGAGTGCGGTGTGGTAATAGCACCGTCGACCTCAAGGGAAACGCTGAGGTCACGAAATTCGAGAATATTGGTTAAAATAAAAACATATATATGTATGATGAAATATAAAAAATTATTTCAAAATTTGCGATAAAAAACAACAATCGTATTTATATAAACAAGCTGTAATGGTGCAGTTGGTTTGATTACAATCAAACCAACTGCACGCAATGGTTGTAAGTTCGATCTCCACTAGAGGGGAATTATTATATTTAAATTATTTTCGTTTCTCCGCTCTGATAAGTAAGGCGAGACGTTGAGTTCCGCCATTCAACAGGAAATTTCTCGAAAATTCGGCGGAATGTGCTAAGCGGAGAGATTTAACACTAGCATCTGTCTATCCTGCTATTTGAAAAAAAAAGGGAAATGCTGTAACAAATATATAAAGATTTAAATATCTAATCTTCTATCTCTATATTACAAAGTAAACATGTATCATTTTACGCACATTTATAGTAGATTATATTAAATCCTTTTCCCGTGGAAGTCAAGTAATTATTATTTGTTTATTATTTAAAGTAAGTCTTGTTATTGGTTTCAAAATCTTTATCTATACTAATATTATAAAGGTGAACAGTTAATTTTATTGAACGCTAATCTCAGAAACTACTGGTTCGAATTGAAACATATTCTTGTGATATATAGTCCATATATCGAGAAGGACTATAAAGGGTATTAAATCAAAGTGTTAAAACACTTCGTTCTCTCCACTTCCCTCCCAACACGTGGTGAGTGGTGAATCTAAAAGCCGCGCTGTCTTTTTAACAGAATCGGAATCGAACCCACAACCGTCGCGTTTACAATAAGATGCAGTGCTGCTACGCCAACACTTTGAAATATTAACAATTAAACGACAATTAAATACTAATCCATATCTGTGAGTATGGCGGCCAGTCATTTAAGTAATATTACTTAGTTGCGTCGTCTATTTGATACGCTAATGATGCAATTGGAACTCGACTAACATTTACCTAAGACTGGCATCATTGTTGTTTTACTACAATTTAGTTTAAGTTGAGTAAACATTTTAACCAGAAATAAGTTAAAAAGTATCAATATCAGCTGCAATATATTTCGCACACAGCAAGGTAGGCAGAGGGATCTTCTCGTGTGGGGATCGAACCCCCAACCAGTCGATTTTACAGTCACACTTTGAGTCCCTGCGCCACGACTGGCAAGTTAAAAAGTAATTACAGTAAATATTATGAAATTGTATTAATAGGTATATTTATCATTAAAGAGAGACTTAATAGTAAATGTAGAGACTATTGTAGCGAAGTGGGGTAGAGTGTTTGTTTGTAAGCGCCACGCTTGTGTGTTCAACTCCTACTTGGGAAGATGATTATAATTATTTAAAAAAAAAACTCTCATTTACTCTTTTATTTCCTATGGTTTTTATTTTCCTATTAAACTAATCAATTGCCTATTGACACTAGATAAATTAACTAAAACTTAGGTCTATCATTATCTAAGCCGAGAATGCCTAAAATTTTATAAATCTAATTACTTACTAAACTACTTAAGTATAGGTACTTATAGTTAAGTGTAGTTTGGATCTCAGAACTATAGAGGACAGTCAGACATTCAATTTCCTCTTATTCTTCTGAATTTTTAATAATAAAACCGGATTTCCCTTATTTCATTTCAGCTTAATAATGAACAGGATGTTAGTGTATTGTAGAGAGGTTTCGATACAAATGGAAAGGTAAATCGTGACTTAAGTAACTGCTAAATATATAATATTACTAATATAGCAAGGTAAAGCGCGGTGTTTAGCTCCAATACTCAACACGTAACTGATATTTATTATTAAGTGGGAGAGTAGAGAACGATCGACGGATTGCAAATATAATATAATAATAATATAAAACATAATAATAATAAAACAAAACATACTAAGGTTATAATATTCGCAAAGGCGATTTTCTGACAGACTTTAAGAAGAAGGCAGAATTTACTGACAGATTTGTAGCTTACGGACAATCTTTAATTTTTATCGTAAATAATAAAAGGAAGAAAAGGGGAATAACGTTACAGTGCACAAATAATATAATAATAGTGTACAATAATGAGTTATTATTTATTATTAATATATAGATTTTCGATAAGACGCCAGTAAACAAGGCATTATTCTGTATAGTTCAAAAGGGCTATTTTTTTACTAACTTCTCTATTTTAGCAAATACATGGGGTACCTACTTATATAAAATTAAAATAAAAGTATAT
Source organism: Heliconius erato x Heliconius himera (assembly GCA_013421005.1). Classification (NCBI taxonomy): domain Eukaryota; kingdom Metazoa; phylum Arthropoda; class Insecta; order Lepidoptera; family Nymphalidae; genus Heliconius; species Heliconius erato x Heliconius himera. The sequence goes on from JAATLQ010031945.1 coordinate 109,561, forward strand.
ATTATACCTACAATGTTATTTATATTTTCAATATTCTATTACTAATGGTAATGTAGATAGCATTACCTGCGGCAGAGGGAACCTAGTGTGAACACATCCCATATCCATTTTCCACCGAATCTTCGAGACATAGCGAGTTGAGTAGCGGAACTCAAGGACGCGCTTTATCTTGTTACCAGAGCGAGGAAAGGAAAATATTAAATACAAATACATTAAGTATTTGTATTTAATTCCCTCGGGTGGTACGAACGAACCCACAACCGTCGTATTTACAGTTGCACGCTTGTTAATTAAGCATATCGCTGAATACCTAGATCTGCAATATTCACTATTCTCCTAATAACTTATTAGGTAGAATTGGTTAAGACTAAAAATAATTTTTATTTCCCTTATTTCTTCGACCTCTTAATATGGTGTATATTAAGAGGTTATCTGAGTGGAATCAATTACAACTAACAAGTACCTACTTACGTTTATTTACGTAATTATCATCAATTGTCGTAAAGAATAGTTATAAAAAACTCTATTTTATTTTAAGACAATACAAAACCGAGGTTAAGCGCTGTGAATTCTGCCACTTAACACGAAATTCCTCCAGAATTCGGCAGAAAGTGGGGAACGGAGTGTCTTGACACTAGTTTCCCTCTACCTACCCTGCTGTGTGCGGGATACAGCGTGAAGCTGATAATAATAACAAAACCTTTGCAAAATTGCAATTTATGTTTACCTAGCTCATATCTGCGCCTTCGCAACAATGGTTAAAAGTGAAAATAACTAAGTTATGCATAAACCGCTCTCAATTCTGAGATCGATCTTGAGAAGGATTTCGAATTTGAGAGTTGTTTATAAAGACGACGACGAGAGACCTACGTATAAATAAATGTACTCATATAAGTTTTTTTTAAATTTAACTTAAAATAAAAGCATTATACAAAATGCAAAGCCACTTTAAAATTTTAAATTACATAAACTCATTACATCACAACTAGTTTCGTACGTAGACAAAATATATAAAATTATATAGAATTTTTTATTTGTTATGTTTTATTTGGCAGAAAGCGGGGAGTGTCTTAACACTAGGTTCCCCCTGCCTACCCTGCAGTGTGCGGGATACAGCTTGAAGCTGATTTATTTATTTTATATAGAATTTTTTAGCTGCATGCTGTATTCCGCAGGTAGCAGGGTCGACAGAGGGAGCACGGGTGCCACACGCCAGTTTTGAGATAATCCGTTCCCATTAAGACACTTCCGTTCCCAACTTTTCGCCGAATTGGAATATATTAAATATTTCATTTCCCGGAGCGGGAATAGAATCTACAACTTGACGCGTTTACAGTCACGAGCCGTTACCTGTGCGCCACGAATAACCTTAGATTATAAATAATTTTCTAATTCCTGCTCTGGTAAACAAAAGGCAGCGTTGAGTTTCAACACTCAACACGCAATGTCTTGAACTTAGGCGGAAAATGTCTTAAAACTTTTCTTTGAAACTTATAACATACTTTAAGAGTAAATAAATATATATAGAAATTCTATACAGAATCCATACGATCGCAGCTGTGATATTGAATGACAAAATCTATCGGATTATAAAATGTCTTCAAGAATTATTAATTTAAAGGTAACTTGAACCGGCGCCCTGGAACCTTGTGCTGTGGTTGGTTAGATATAATTACATTATTATCAAACGAATATTGAATATAATATTTTCAACAAAATAAGCAGTTAAATATACCAGAACATATTTGTACATTACAAAATAAGTCTATATCAAGAAGCGGCGCTGAGCTCTGCAAATCAACACGCAGTGTAGGGGGAAAAGCGAAAAACGAGTGTTTTCACACTAGGTTCACTTTGGCTATATGCGGGATAAAGCGTGAAGCTTAAACATCTACCTATAAGAAGTTCGCTAACTCAATTTTTGCGTTTTTTCGATGTACAGGCATCGGACTTACGTAGGTTAGACGGTAGTCTACTACTCTACCCACACGAAATTTTAAAGATAGATAAAAAAAGTTTCGTCCTAGAAAATCTAATTAAATTACTCATTTCGGACAGGAATTATGAATTACATTTATTCTGTCAAAAGTACCCAATACTTTTCTAATATAATGTTAATATGCGAAACAACGAAGAATACACAAAAATTATCGTTCGCCATACCGGTATCGTGTGTGATATTCATGTCAACAACAGTCGCGGCACAGTGGCAGAGAGAGGATAGCCTTCTCTCACACGCGATGGTTATAGCTTCAATCCAAAGTCGGTGGAATAAAATATTTACATTTCCTGCTCACTCTGCCGTAAGGCAAACACGACATCAATTAAGCAAACAAGAAACAGGCAACTAATTCAGACAAAAAGTGGACAATCAAGTGTCTTTGGCACCTTTATTTCTACCTAACCAGCTAATAAGGGGTTTAAATTTATTAATATATCTTTTTTATCGGAAATTTATGCGCGCGCGCCGACGCGCTAGCAACTGTATTAAGACACTCCGTGCTTTGATAACAAAATTTGGTCGCAATAAATAATGAATTGATCAATCGCATAAAGATAAAATAAAATAAATATAATTTTAATAAAAACTTAGAAGGTTATTCTAATAATAATAAAAGAGTGCGTTTTTACATTTATATTAATATAAATGTTATCTATCCTTATAATAAAATATTATAATATAATTGTATAATGTATATTATTGTCATACGTACATTATTAACTGTATTCATAGATACTTATTTAGGACTCGAACCCGCGCCTCCTGGTCGGTTTCCAGGAGGCGCGGGTTCGAGTTCCGCTACGTTAAATTTTTATACGTTTTCTAAATATGTTTTTTCTTTTCTAAGTGTGGAATAATAATTTAAAAAATGTTCAAAAATTTATTCATTTAATTTCTTGTGGGTTTTTTAAATTTGCTTGAGGAAATAAGGTACGACCTTTACTTAATAACTGATTACAAAATACGAGTATATCTATTATATACACAAAAACCGGTCAATGAAGGTTGACCTCGCTCACGAGGGTTCCGTATCAGTTTGTAGGCGCATGGATTTATGTTGTCTAAAATAAAGTAAAAATATATATTTATTTCTAATGTAAGTTCTCACTTCTTGCCAAATTTCATTATTATATTGTAAGTTAACTGTAAATACCCTACAGTGTTCATTTACATTAGTTTTGGTTACTGTCAACATGAAAACTAAAAAAAAAAAACATATCGCAATATCGGTTAACAAACGATATGTAGGTATAAAATACTGCACATTACCCACACATTATCATCAAAAGATAAAATGCTTTAAAAAATATTAACCTTTGATCATTAATTAAAAGTACATTTACCTACAGGTTATTTGTGTATCATAAAAATATTTATATTATTAATACGATAAAAGAAAACACGAGTGAATTCACATTATACCTTTGAATAACCTCAATTTATCAATTTCGGGCATCTCAAGTTTACTGTCTATTATTGCCCTGCATTTCTTTAATAAAAATAGGGGAATCTAAATACATATCTATCTGAATACTAATATAAAAATAAACTGAAGCGGTTTTTTCCCGACTGCTAAGGAAGGGTTATGTTTTTCGCGCGTATCTTGTATGTATGTAATATTCTTTATTACCTCATATCTCCAAAACCGCTGAACGGATTTACACAATTGAGGTATCGTTAGATTTGTAGTAGCAGCCCAAGTGTTCTTAGATAGGTGACATTAAAAGAAAACAATCATGGCGGCTGTGGGACGCCATCGGACTTAGTGAAAAAATATTTTTTCGTTTCGAATACCACAATATGGGTATCAAATTCAAGAACTTAATACGAGGATTTCAAAAAGGTATATCATCATTATCATTACTATAATAATTTCTAATAAAAACATGAAAAATAAAAAAATATTTGTAAAAACAAAAACCCCGACTGCATAAAACTAAGAAGAAAATAAACTAGCCCAATAGTTTATTAAGATTGACAGTCGGGACCTATAAGTAATTCTTCAATCAATAAAATCTTTACCAGAAACCTCGCATAATTTAAAGAGGTCCCGACTGTTAATCCTAATAAACTATTGGGCTAGTTTATTTTCTTCTTAGTTTTATGCAGTCGGGGTTTTTGTTTTTACAAATATTTTTTTTTGATCGAACTATTATTTGCTTTTATGGTTCGCATTAAAATTTATTTTGTATCGAAGAAGGCTATAATGCTGCATATTAACATCAGGTTAATCTTTTCGATGTTACTCACGGTACCTGTGGTAAGAGTCATCTATCACACTTACTGTGTCATGTGCGACTTGTAAGAAACAATGTTCCGGAATCGAACCGTAAAAATTCCGGGTAAGAACTATAAAAATTGCTTGCATGCTTTATCCAGCAATAAGCAGGGTAAACAGAGGCTACCTAGTGTTAAGACACTCTGTTCTCATTAAGAGACCTCCGTTTCTCATATTACGCCGATTTTTGGAGTGGCGGAACTCAACGCGCTTTGCTTCGTTACCAGAGCGAGGAAATGAAAATACTAAATATTTCATTCCTCGTATGGGAATTGAACCTACAACCTGTCGCGTTTACAGTCAGACGCTTGTGTCCCTTGCACCACGTCTGGCCTATAAAAGAATAAAATTTAAATTCATCGCGTGTCTTCTATAAAATACCTACGTTTTAAGCCGAGCCATAATATCCACTTAAAATATGAAAATTACCGTAATTCCGCTTTAACTTTAGACGATACGAAAAATTAATCAATCATAAATAATATCAAAAATTACAAACATAATCACGCGCGATTATCGTGATCAAGTAATTAAATTTAAGTTAAAAATGTAAATTTTCCATATCTTGACACGCCCTTAAACTAAACAATAGGTATTTGCATACAACCGTCAGTCGTGCGTGGGTCTAATAAAGATCAGTTATTTTCATTTTAATTAATAAAAACTTAGTTGATTAATCTTTTCACTAGTGTTGCGTTCGCTCGTTGTGAGTATACAAGTTGTGCTTTTTCAGCTTCACGCTGTATCCCGCACAGGGCAAATATGCAGAGGGAACCTAGTGTTAAGACACTACGCTTCCCATTTCGTTTTATACGAGGTAAAGATACAATTATGAAAATTTTCATATTCCAAGGAACCTAAACCTATTCTTGAATTAATGAAGGTTCTACAAAGAATATAAATAAAAATAATCTTATTAAAATAACAAAGCGGTTTTCGTTATCTAATATGATATTTAAGTGATTGGTAAACTAAAATATTTTAAAAAAGTAATATCTACATTATAGTTACAAAAAATTAAATAAATCATTCAACCTCGTGTTAAGACACTACGTTTCTTATATTCCGCCGAATGTAAACAAATTAGTTAAAGATATTGTACGACTACTATTGTATTTTTTTCTTGAAATAAAAAGGTATTTGATTGGAAAGATTCCAAGAGGTTCAGTATCAAAAACTGCTATGTTATTTTTTTAACGTTATTCTTAATATTTAAAAATAAAAAAATCCATCTAATAGAAAAAGAATAAAAATGAAAAAACCTAAATAAATATATAATAGTATAAAATAAAAGCCACTACTTAACTACTAATAAACAGAACTAACTAGATACGTTGTGAACGAAATGGCTCACGCTATATTGAATGGACGTGAGTAGATTATAACAGGCCCTCATCGAGTATAATGACGTTGGAATATACGAGTATAGAAGACACCAGGTAGCACATAGAAGTCTTTCAGAGTTTATCGTCTTATTTTGTGTATACAAAATATTTATCAGTGAATGAGTCAGTAAATAATTTTTTTTAGCTTCATGCTGTATTCCGCATATATCGAGATAAGCAAAAGGGACACTGGGAATCTATTGTTAAAACACTCCGTTCAATATATAAATAATCAGCTTCACGCAGTATCCCGCACACAGCAAGGTAGGCAAAAAACATGGGAGTCTAGTGTTAAAATACTTCCGTTCTCTACTTTCTATCGAATTCTCAAGACTTTGCGTATTGAGTGGCGGAAACTCAACGGACGGCCCAAAGGATGGAATGGATGTTGAAAGCTAAATTACCCATATAAGTTGCTTCGAGAGAATATTCACAGAAATTCGTCAGAGAACTGGAAAACACGGGATTTTACATTTTATAGTTCACGCAAACGGATTAATATAATATAAGTATATAGTATTTGTTTAATTTAAGAACCAGTTCAATGTTTAATATTTCAATGGACCCGATACATATATTTAGCATCGCGATAGTCACGAGAACGCCAACAATAATATTTGGAGTAAGTCTAATAATAGCCTTATTCACAGGTCATTATTTGGCAAATAGAGACGTTTGTTTTGGCCAAACCTCATCAGCTACCATGGTTGTGATAATAATCCTACTACTTTATTTTTTTGCTTCACGCCCGCACATAATAGGGTAGGAAGAGAGAGCCTAAGACACTATTGATAAAACATACCATTCACACTAACATACGCTTTCCACTGAATTCTTAACCTAGTGCTTGGCCGTGTTATCAGAACAACGATGTAAAAATTGAATGAAGTGAAATTTGAATTCGAATTTGAAAATATTAAATATACCACTCCCTCGAGTGAGAAATGAACTCATAACCCTCACGTTTACATTTGTGGCCCTATGCCACGTAGGACTCTATTACACACACACAAATTAAACGTTACTGCTTTAATCCATAATCTATACAATTCTTTACTAATATAATAAAGCGGAAGAGTTTGTTTGTTTGTTTGTTTAAGCGCTAACTACTGGTCGGATTTACTTTTGTCTGTTTTATATGAAAGCAACATTTTCCAGGAGTGCTATAGGTTATATAATATTTAATTCTTAGTTAGCCTTAAATAATTAAATAACAATAGTTAGGAACGCCAACGTATTACTTTAGCCGCGAAGGCTGCAGAAATAGTTAAATATATGTAAGTACATTGTACTACAAAAACGTTCAGTTTTATTAGTTCTAAAATAAAGTCATACAGTGTCGTGGACTTTCTCTTATACATAAGTCAGAATATGACATTTGACAAAAATATTAAAACTTACGAACGAAAATTCCATTCCATATTCCATCATCAAGGAAATTTTATGAAGATAAGCTTTGACTTTTATAGTAAATTGGACGTATACTATTGAAGAAAATGTTAAATTAAAATAATTCAACACTCTGTTTCAGGCCGCAAGCATAGGCTCGAGTCATGCAGGGAGCGCCCTTGCCGCTTTGTCTGTAACGCAAACACCCAAACCGCTGGTCCGATTGTGATATCGATATATACTAATATATTTAATACTAGCGGCTCGCCCACGGCTTCGCCCGCTTAAAATACATGATTACTGATTTAATAAGCACAATCGATTGACAACTATAATGACTTCTAATATGATTTTTTTACCACATTATCGTCAAAGAATTTTTGATTATTTTAAATAAAAAAATACGACCATTGTTGATATTTGATATTTATAAAATATACATAAAGCTAATTATGTATTACACGTATATATTTTTGTAATTTTATGTTCTTTTTACCTATATAATATATGTCTCATCATAATTCTAAAACTCTGTTAAATGTGCTGATGTCAGTGAATAATTTAATTTAGGTTGTAGGATTCATAATATTCTTTGTAAAATAACTGTATTAATTGCATATTAACTCCTGTACAGTTTTTAAATTAGTTACATATATTATATGAACGAACCAATCAAAATATCTTTGTATTTACTTGATATTTCTTTCAAGATCGTTCTTTATCTCTGTGTTGAATTAAAATAAATTAAAATTAGCTTCACGCTGTATCCCGCACATAGCAGGGTAGGCAGAGGGAACCTAGTGTTAAGACACTCCGTTCCCCACTTTCTGCCGAATTCTGGAGGCATTGCGTGTTGAGTGGCAGACCTCAAC
>JAATLQ010031946.1:0-14537 GCA_013421005.1 Heliconius erato x Heliconius himera
TATGAAAATAAAAAATTCAATGTTGAAAGTTATTTTTATCACAGCTTAATTAAACAAAGTAAAGACTAAACAATTTCTTTTAATATTTATACATAGATATCGTCGTGTTTCTTTAAAATTAAATATAATCTAAAGATTTTATTATAAAAAGTTTTATACCTAGTTCTAAGTGTAAACTCCGCCTTAGGTCTAAATCTAGCCTGTATAGTTATTGATGGATACATGGAGTATTTCGCAGTCTACTCGTGCCAACCACAGCCTAATCCCTAAAGCCTTACGTGTTCACATGAAAAATTAACTTTCAATGAGTTTGAAAAATCCTTTACTGCTATCAAATTTCAGAAAATTCAATAAATTTTAATATATGTAGGTAAATAAATGCCTAAAAAAAATTTTTTTAAGATATTGTAACGATATTCTCTATTTGTCATCAAATGAATTGAAAAATAAATAATAAGAAATAATTTCAGTTATTGAAAACGAAGAAGTCTTTAACTCTTTTAATTTAAGCGCCCCTCTCGCCTCCTTTATAAATAGACTAGAGTTTGCCTGCGGCTTCGCCTGCGTGGTCTAGTGGAAATAACTAACATGTATGACACATGACATCTTCTAAGTGGTGTGGTGGGTGGCATAGTAAAGAATAACGTTATATAATAAAGCCTATATAGCCTCACTCAACAAATGTACTATCCCACACAAAAATATTTAAATCTTTAGTTTAATCTAATCTTTTCTTTTTTTAATTAAGCGTTCAACCATACAAACTCTTTAGCTTTGTAAGGGTATTACACTATAATATTTGTATAGAATTAACAAGAATCTGTTGCTTATTACAAATAATAATTAAAATATTATCGAAAAACTTTGAATATGTTCTAATAATACACTGTACTTAAGTTTGAGTAACTTACTTCCACCATCCGCTTTTCTAATACCTAAAAAAGCCACAACCCGTTTGTCCATCAAAGATAATTATTGTTGTTCGTGCATAATTGTTCTGAAGTGCTGCACCCATGACTGGCGTTAGAAATGTTAAACTATTATTATCAGGTTTTATATAATTAAAAAATAACAAAAATTGAATCCAGTCGTGGCGCAGGGGCACAAAGTGCGAATGGAAAATCGACTGGTTGTGGGTTCGATCCACACTCGAGGAAATGAAATATTTATTTACATTTATATTTTTATTTCTCCGCTCTGGTGTCGAGGCAAAGCGCGGCGTTAAGTTCCGCCACTCAATACGCAACGCCTCCAGAACTCGGCGGAAAATGGGGAACGGAGTGCCTTAACACTAAGTTCCTTCTGCTTAGGGTAGGCAGAAGGAGGCTGTGTGAAGCTGAAGAAGAAAAAAATTACAATTTACATAATTTTTTTCTATTTGGGTGATATAAGCAAAATTTTGTTCTTACGATTCATTCATTCAATTTGATTGATACCTTTACTTTATTTAAGCCCTAGAACCAACGACTGCTTTTCCTCTTCTTTAAAAACATAATATATTTGTTCGAGTTTGACATTAATAAGTTTGTACAGTACCTACCGTTGGAAGTAACATATCGTGACAGATGAAATTAAAGAATATTAAAAAAAAACCTATTGTTAGACATTTTGTTCCCCACTTTCCTCCGAATTCCGAAGGCATTGCGTATTGAGAGGCGGAACTCAACGCCGCGCTGTGTCTCGATAACAGAGCGAAGAAATAAATATTTTAAATGTGATTAAATATTTCTCGAGTGAGGATCGAATCCACAACCAGTCGCGTTACAGTCACACGCTCATGCCCCTACGCTACGGCTGTCCTCATTTTTATTAAAAACTGTTTTAATTTTAAAATTAGGATTTTAATAGATATAACAAATGTGATATATTGTAAATGATTTCTGGGACCACCCCTAAACAGCGATAGTAATAATAGTTAAACAATAGATAAGGAAGATAAGTGTTTAAAATGTATAAGTGTGAAAGAGATGTAAAATACTTCCTACCATAATGGGTGGTCGAAAATGTCAGTTTTTTTTAATTTGCAATTTATAGTTACAAATCAGGTTGAGACAATTATTTTCAAGTTCACGATATGTTTAAAAATTGTCAGTTTATATTAATATTAAGTAATAATATATAAATAATAATTTAAAATTAAAATTAAAGCAACGTTTAATGTAAATTGAGGAATATAGAACATTTTTGAGGTAAATGTTTTTATTATTAGTTGCTCTAAAGAAGAGTTTTTCATTTTAAAAATGTTGCTATTTTAAATTGTACTTTATACCAAATAGTCTGTAATATTTTATAGGAATAATTTATGTTAGGCTAAATAAAAAGTGGAGATAACTAAGTGATACAGTCGTAACCAAACATTTTATGAAATGTATATTCTGAGATTGAACTCATCAGTCAAAATACAATTAAATATTTATTATTTGTTTATAAAAATACTAATAATTTTTATATAAATAAGCGTATATAAAATAACATACACTAATAATAATACTATTACTATCTAGCCATTGAGTTAGGTAAAGAGTCATTTAAATAGAACCTACATTCAAAATGATGCTACTCTAAGAACGAATCCATCGGCACTTTTTCTTTTTGTTTCCATTTTAGAAGAAAACATTTAGTTAGTCTGTTCTTCATGCTTACAAATACATTTTAACTAATTAATTATTATAAACTACAAATTAAATTAAATCAGCTTCACGCTGTATCGCGCAATCAGCAGGGTACGCAGACGGAACCTATTGTTAAGACACTCCGTTCCCCACTATCCGCCGGATTTTTCTAGATATCGGATTGTTGAGTGTCGAAACTCAACGGAAGAAATTAAAAAAATAAAATATTAATAAATAATATTTCATTCCCTCGAGTGGGGATCCAATCCACAACCCTCGGTTTACGGTCACACCTTTGCGCCACGGCTACTTTAACAACTAATAATAAATAATTTTAAAACTAGATACGTACATTAATCAAATACTTTTTAAAACTATGGGGTTAAGTAGGCACTATACTGAAATGGAGAAGCGGAACACCTTAACAAGAATAGCCTGCGTGCACGACATTGGAAGACGCGTACATAATTCTATACATATTTAAACGACAGCAAAACGTGCGATTTTGTTCATATATAGGTAATGTAGATGTTATTTTTTTGTATTATTTGTTAAATTAATTAATTAAGAATTCATCTCTGGAAAATATTATTGTAATTATTATTTTATTTTAAAATGTTACCGCATATATTTTAATAATATTAATGAAATAATTAGGAATATGTCTACAAACAAATATAATTTCAAAATGTAACTTAGGAATTTAAAAAAAAATTGACATAAATAATATAATTTTCGTATATTGCATAATATTGTCATCTAGTTATATTATGTTTCTTTCAAGAAATCTCTTAGAGATAAGTCCACTTTTGTTATCATCATTTCTGTAATTTTTATTATTTTCTTTGTTTATTTTTTATTACATATTTACATACATACATACATAAATACATACATACATAAATACATACATACATACATACATACATACATACATACATACATACATACATACATACATACATACGTAATAGAAAAAAAAACAAATAAATCATTTTATCCCAGTACCCACAAACAAAACAAATTTAAATTAAAACAGCTATAGCCAGCAATTAAAACAAATACCAACGATATTACCAAGAATCAAGTCGAAAATATAGTACCAGCGCAGCGTGTCAATTATGATCGCGGCCTAAGCAAAGGTTATTATATGACATTCGCGCGTAGTCGGTACCCAGACATCGGGCAGACACAGCGTTTTCACGGCTTCGTGGTTGCCGATACGGTTCTCTTGTTTGTATCCGTGGTTGCTGATACAGTAAATTGTCATCTTGTTTATATCCTCGGTTGCCGGTACAGTAATTAGTACTTCTCTATATATGTGGTTGCCGCTAAGTTAATATATGGTCACGTGGTTGATGTAATACTTCTCTTAAACTTAGTTTTGATAGTTTTGGATAAGTTAAGCTTAAGCACTTTCAAAGGTTTCGCTTGCACTTTTAGTTAGTATTTAATTTAATTTTGACATGTATGATTTTTGCTCTTTCCAGCAAATAAATGTAGACTGTTCGATAGTTCAATATATTGAAAGTAGCGCTTTTATTTGAACCATTTGATATCGATCCTACTCACGCCTTCACTCCATGTGACGCTCATATGGGAAAATCAGAAACAATACTACTAGCTTGAAACCTTTTTAAAGAAAACACGCACATACATATAGATAAAAAATATATATATACCAGATACTCAATCTGAACCTATAAAATTTTATAACGATATATTTATACATATACCTACTTCTCATTTGCGTGAAACACGAACTGATTACGAGTTGGTAAAATTACATTATGTTTATATGCTGGGAACTAGTATTTGTAATTAAAAAAAATCATTATGCTGTATCCCGCACTGAGCAGGGTAGGAAGAGGGAACCTAGTCTTAAAACACTCCGTTCCTCACTTTGCGCCGAGTTCTGGAGGTACTGAGTGTTGAGTGGTGGCGGAACTCAACATCGCCTTTTGCCTCGATACAGGAGAGAATAAATGAAAATATAAATTTAAACAAATATTTCATTTCCGCGAGTGGGGATCGAACCCATAACCAGTCGGTTTACAGTCACACTTTGTACCCCTTGTCCACGACTTTCCTCCAGTATACGCAGTTATTAAACAAATTATAAATATCTCTCTCTCTCTCAAAAAAAATGAAATCTCTTACATAGCACCTAATACATTATTACTAATTTAAGTAAAAGCATAAACCTGCGTCTAGGTCCTAGTCAAATCAACTTGCAAACATTTATTAGTTAACTAAAATGAGAGCAAATGAAAAGTATTGTTTCTCATTAATAAATGTATATATTAATATTATTGTAATTATTATTTATTTTTTTTTAATTTATTTTATTTTTTGTAATATTTTTCATAATATTTTTCTGTGTTATTTTGGCACCCTAAGACTCGTCAAGCAAGTTAGATACAACACAATCGTTTTTTTTTTTGAAAGATATGCCATTAGCGAGTTAATTTGCAAGTGATATTCTTTTGCCTAGAAAGTTATTTTTAATGGTGCCAAGGTAAAAATTCGTATTGAGCGGCTCCTTTAATATTCACAAAGACAACCGACAAAGGAACCGAAATACGGCTTATTGTTAACATTATTGTTTACATGTCTTTAGTGTCCTGTAAAATTATAAAAAAACGCTGAAGTTTCAAATCATAAAGTAAAACATTTATTATTAATAACATTTATTATTAAAATACATGAATATTGATTTAATAAGCAGAATTGATTGACAACTATAATGACTTCTAATATGATTTTTTTACGACATTATCGTCAAAGCATTTTTGATTGTTTTAAATAAAAAACATACGACCATTATTGATATTTGATATTTATAAAATATACATAAAGCTAATTATTTATTACACGTATATATTTTTGTAACTTTATGTTCTTTTTACCTATATAATATACTCTGTTAAATGTGCTGATGTCAGTGAATAATTTCATTTACTCATTCAGAAACAGCCTTAAATGTTAAATTATTCATTTGAAGGATTCATAATATTCTTTGTAAAATAACTGTAATAATTGCATATTAACTCCTGTACAGTTTTTAAATTAGTTACATATATTATATGAACGAACCAACCAAAAAGTCTTTGTATTTACTTGATATTTCTTTCAAGATCGTTCTTTATCTATGTGTTGAATTAATTACGACTTCTTTCAAATGACGATAACTTTTTTTTTAATGAACCGATTTTGATGAACTAAACTTTAGTAGTTAAGTTGAGTTAAAACAAAGCAATTGGTGAAATTTTCAAGTAAATCGGTTCAGTACTTTCAGAGAAAAACGTGGACAAAAATATGTCGACAGACAGACAGACAAGAAATTCAAAAAAAATCTTTTTGCTTTCTATTATTATTTTTAAGTGTCCCTCTATCCATTTCAGTCAAAATTACTAAATGTACAGACAAAATATTTTTACTATATATAGATATGTATCTTATTATATATAGATATGTATACATTTTATTATATTTATTTTATGATAAAAAGTATGGTAACGAAATGGAGAAATAGACTTACATATACACGTAGTCAATAATTTTTTATCTTAAGATTAAAAATTGTAGGCTACGTAGTTTAGCACTTTGTTTTGTCCCCAAGAGAAATTAACACTAACAATGATCGGCCATGCAATGTAATGTCAATTTCACTTGTGAATGTGAATACTCCGCATAAAATTTTGTGGCCAGTTGTGGGCTCAATCCCCACTCGAGGAAATGAAATATTTATTTAAAAAGTATATTTCCATTTATTGGCTCTGGTGTCGAGGCAAAGAGCGGCGTTAAGTTCCGCCACTCAACACGCAATGTCTCCAGAATTCGGCGGAAAGTGAGGAACGCAGTATCTTAGCACTAGGTTCCGTGCCTACCCTACTGTGTGCGGGATTTTTTTATTACGTGATGATTGATTTGACTACAAAATTATTAAAAACTTAAGCACCAAATAAGTATTTTATATTGATAATGGTATATAAAAAATTAAACTAGACTATAGATATGTTTCCTCTGACTAGATAGGTTCCCTCTGCCTATCCTGCTGTGTGCGTGATACATTGAAAAAAATTGAAAAAAATATTATCAGAAATGATAACCACAGCGTTTAAAATGTACCAAGGTACATTTTAAGCTTCTAAATACTAAGCTATATGAAGCTGGAAACTTATTATATAGAAGATCAAAACTTACAGAAATGCAATTCACATAAATTCATAATAAACCTAGTTTAAATATTAATCTAATAAAAAAAATCGAAATTTCCGAGAATTAAATTAATTTTAACTATATTAGTATTTTAATATGGTTGTCGTTATTCCCGTAGCAGCTAGGAAAGAATAGTATAAATTAAAAACGCAATTATATTCGAATGCACATGCACATGTGCCAAAAGGTTCATTCAATCATCTATCGTATTCAACGTGCTTTATGTGAGAGTCTCGCTGACTATTTAAGAGCAGGACAGAACAGATTTAAAAGAGATAGCAGAAATAGTTCCCACAACGATTACGTTCTCCTAGGATGCAGTAGTGATGTTCACATTTTGATATCGATATATTCGTATCATAACATTTAAATGGCTGGCTAACAATTACTTTTAATTTATATATACCGCTTATATAAAAACGCTATAAAAACGCTTTTTATGACTTAATGAAAAATATATATATATATATTGATGTATATTTGCAAATATTTCTTTTTGTAATATATAACATCACTCATAATTTGTGTTATGTTATAAAAATATTAAATTATTTCATTATAATTTCTATTATGTTATATAAATATTCGATTATTAATATTTATCTATATAAAATAATAAAAAAAATATGTCGACAAATACACGAGCTCAGCAACACTACAAACTATGCACCTTGATAGCACTAAGGGAAATACTTTTTTTAATCACATCAGTCTTCACAATATATCATCCCTTTATTTACTCGCTGCTACATATTCGCGCACATGGCTTCGGTTTTGTTCGATTCTTGATAGATTTTAGGGCAAAAGGGGTCTCGAGACGTATTTCTATAGAACTAACAATGTTCAACTGACAAGTTAAATTGGGACGGATATGAAGAACGAATCGTTTCTCATGGATGGTAGAATACATGATATAAGATATTATATAATAAGATATAAAATCAAATCAGCTTCACGCTGTATCCCGCACACAGCCGGGTAGGCAGAGGGAACCTAGTGTTAAGACACTCCGTTCCCCACTTTTTGCGCAATTCTGGAGGCATTGCGTGTTGAGTGGCAGAACTCAACACCATTATAAGATACAATATTGATAAATACGCGAGCTCACAAAATAAATATATATATATTCTTATGTTGGGCGTCTAAAATAATTACTTGGTGCTAGACATTAATTTGCCTTGACAGGGGAAAAAATGCATAAATCAGTCACCGTTTAAATTTTGAAACACAATACAGCATATCGGCAATAGGCGTGGTCGAAGATACTATTTTATTTCTATGAGGAACACAGGGGGTCAGTCTATTGTCATGGAAATGGCGGAAGGACTAAAGAATTAGGATGCGGTAGAGTAATCAATGCGGAATGGCCGATGTGACCCCTTTGTAATATTTGACCCAGAGACAGGTTGTATTATTGTATAGCAGTTGTTTTGTTACAGCTTTGTATAGGCAAGTGAAAATACCAGTTTACCTTTAACAGGTCAAGGATATCTTGTTTCAAGCTTTACAGGTACCTATCTACTTTTAAAATTTAAAATAGGGATTTCTTTGTTACGCTTTTCAATATAACAAAATATAATTGAAAAATTGAAAAATACTAGAATGTGAATAATATTTTCATTATAGGGATGTGAAGTGAGTGCCACATTGCTATCATAGCCAATACCTACGTTTACTTATCGAGGTTAGACATGG
The DNA here is from genome assembly GCA_013421005.1 of Heliconius erato x Heliconius himera. Classification (NCBI taxonomy): domain Eukaryota; kingdom Metazoa; phylum Arthropoda; class Insecta; order Lepidoptera; family Nymphalidae; genus Heliconius; species Heliconius erato x Heliconius himera. The sequence continues at coordinate 8,529 of JAATLQ010031946.1, forward strand.
CATCCATCCTCATGCAAACAATACGTTTCATGAGGATAATCATACTTTTATGACACAAAAATTGTATTAAATCATATTAAAATATATTTATATATATTTATATTATAAATCTTTATATAGATATAATGAAATTAATAAAGATATAATAAAATGTTAGAAAAGTCAATACTATACAGGAAAGAAATAAAAAAATATATTAAAAATTAAGTAAGTATCAATATTTAAAGTCATTACTTTAAATATTGATAAATACTTTTTTAGTAAATAAATTATTTTTGCATGTAATACCTTAAAGCCTACGTCAACTCATAGTTCATTAGACGAACAGAAATATATTTTTTTTTAAATAGCTTGTGTTTTACTATCGTGTAATATATGCACTTTTAAAAACTCGGTTATGTTGAAATCACAGACAGACACTTCAATTTTATTTATATAGAAAATGCATAATAATTATTTTAATTTGTATTTTTCAAATAAAGAACAAACATTTTGTGTAAGGAACCAAGGATATAATTTAAAATTAACAGGCCCCGACTTCCCACAGGTGCAATGTCGATATTAATCTTATATGATATTAGTGTAGTCTTCTATCTTCTTCTTCTTCTTCTTCTATGATTCAGGATGTTCCTCCACAATGAGTTAGCTATATTTTAATTTGAAAAATTAATTTTTCTGCCTTAACATTGTTTGACAGTTTAATATATAAGAAATAAGAAACTCTCTAAATAATATGTTTTCTTCGCGTGCGCAGTAATAACTATTATTCAAGTCAGTTATTAAATTTTAAATCAGTACATTAATTTTAAAGTTGTGAACATAAGTCACAAAATAAAAGTTGTCGCCATATTGGAAACCATTCTGAAGACTAAAACATGTATTAGACAGATAATAAGAAATTAATATAATCAAATGACAACAGAAAAGTAACTAAACCGATAGATAGTAAGGCTTAAAGTTACAAAATTATTATTAATACCAATATAGGCGGGAGAAGCTGCAAGCGGGTCGCTAGTTTGAAATAAAATTTAAGCCTTTTCTAATTTATTATCTTTTTAGAAAGTTAAGAGTTTTAGCTCCTTATTATTTGTTTACCATTGAACAAGAACTCTTACAAAATTCAAGAAAAATAAAATACGAAATAAAACTTTCATTTATTTGCTTCAAAACTTAAATAGTCTTATTATTTGTTACATAGAAATAGAAAAGTTATTTCAAATAAAAATTTTGCATTTTAGGCACTTTACAAACACGTGTTATCATAAACCGATAATAAACGATATGCAATAAACATCACGTCGAACAAAATTCAACAGAATTCGTTGGAGCTGTGCAACGTGCATTTGGCGCCTACTAAGATACATAGGTTTTTTCAAACATTATTAAGCTTGAATTCCTTTAGAAATGCCGTGCAAGCAATATTCACCTTTCCGTTCACGTTAAAAGAATTATAATAGCTTACATTAATATTTGTATGGATAAAATCTAAGTTAATCGCTTTCAATTTGGATTTTTTATATTTTAAGCTGTGTTTGTTGGGTGTAAGGTTCAAAATGGCCAAAATGGTATTCGATGTCCTGTTTCTAGGATAATAATAATGTGTTTTTTTTTTATTATTATCCAAGATGTCCGTGTGCGATGGATGCACCGAGCAGTGCGTCTGTGTGCTTGTCTAGTCGTGTAGCAGCTGTGCCTATTATTTTAACATTGTGTGCGTTACGTCTAGTGAGAAGAAAGAGATTTGATTTTGAGATGTTTCATTTATTATTTTGATATTTTTAACATCTCTATATTTAATCTATATTTATCTCAATTTCTTATACAGTTATATGTATATAATAATATAATAAAACCAAAGAAATCAAGAAGGAAGTTTTGAATATGCTCAGATTAGATTGAATTAACCTAAATTAGCGCGGTTTGTCGTATAATTTTCGTGATTGCGTGTTAAGTTCAAATTTAAGCTTGATAAAAAATTTTCTTCATTGTGGCTTAAAAGACACAGCAAAATGTGTTTTATTCTTTTGTAGTAATTATGCAAAGTAAGCTGATAGAGCGATACCACAAGTCACGATTATATCACGTTCATAAAAAATACGTAATACCTAGTACGGCTTATGATTTTATTATTTATTTCATTCATTACAAACACTTAGTAATTGTAATGTCATAATGACAGTGACAGAATAATAGAAAGTTTCAATATATTTCTAGTGTCAAGACTATATAATCCAAGTATAATAGCATAAATATTTTTTGCATCGTTGGTGAAGCCATTCCCAAGAACATGTGGACCGCTACGTTGCTAGATCAAACACACCATCCTGCCGCCATTGTAGCTTTATCAATACTTTTCAAAAAAAAAAAATCTTTGCATATTTCTTTCCCATTCCAACTACAGCACATCTATTTGGGAAAAAAAAGGACAGAAATAACTATAAGTAAACGTCCAGTATAATTACTTTCAAAATGAATAGAAACTAAACAATGCATTTTGAAAAAAAAAGAGTTCGCTAAGTCCATTATATACTGTGCTTGCTTTTGTGACATGGTTATTTTAGTTATTTAAATTTATGTTGTTCTATATTATTATTGGTACTAAACTAAAATAAATATTTAATTAGATAATAAAATAAAATAAATCAAAGATTTTTTTATATCTTTATTGTCATGTTTATAATTAAAAACATAAAACAAATATATATTATGTTATTTCTAACTTGTCATGTATAAATAACATTAAGTATTTATCGCCAGGAAACTTCTTATGCTATAATTTTATTTATTCTTTTATATTGTTAAGCACGCAAAAGCATGTGTGACTGTATCCGCGACGGTTGTGGGTTCGATCCCCATTCGGGGGAATTATCAGCTTCACGCTGTATCCCGCACACAATAGAGTAGGCAGAAAAGTGTTAAGACACTCCGATTCTCAGTTTCAGTCTTATTCTTCATGCGTGTTGAGTGTCGCAGCTCAACGCCGTGCTGTGCAACACCAGAGCCAAGAAATGGAAATATAAATTTAAATAAATATTTAAATTATAATATTTATCCTCTCGTGGGGATCGAACCCACAACCAGTCTTTCATCTTTATTGTTCATGGTATCGAACCACAATCGGCCGTTTACATTTACACTTTGCGCCCCTTTTCCCCCTACTGGCCTCACTTAACGGAGTATCTTACATTGGGTTCTCTCTGTCTACTCTGCTATATGTGATTTTAGCTTCAGGTGAATAAATTATAATTACAAACATCAGTATCAAGTCAATTGAATAAAGTGTTAATTTAAGTTATATCTAATAATTTTTTAAATTTTTTATGTATTTTTGGTTTCATGTACTCTGCTCTCGCAAATAAACCTTAATTTTGCTAATTTATTCGCATCTATCGCAACAGAAGTCGTAAAAGGATTATAGTTTATAGTGCTCAAACATTTTCATGTTGCTTCAACCATTTTAGTTTCGTGTTAGTTTATAACTACTTCGTATCACGATATCTATTAATTAAATTTATTTAAAATAAATTCAATAGTGAAGTACCAATACCAGTAGTTACTTACTATTTCTAATTTACTTCTTTATAAAGATTGACATTTTAATGTTATTCCTTTCAGAATTTCAACTTATCATGAAATGTGTTAAGTTAAATTTACAAGAAAGATCAAAAATAAAAAATACCAAACCAAATCTCGAAAAACCAAGAAGATTTTGTCAAAAACGTATGGTTGATCCAGAACATGAAGAAGATCCACGATGGACTGAAGCTATCAATAGGTGACTATTTAATATTTTTTTGTTCTATAATGTATTTTATAAGGTGATAACTTAGTTAATTTTAAGTAGCTTTATTTCTTATATATAGTTTATATTTATATCTTCTATTGTTTACAGATTTCATTGTACTGACTTTCAAAATTATGATTTAAACGAAACGGGCGGCAGTGGAACTGACCAGTCTTATGAAAATTTAGTTCTTTCCGTACAAAATTTACAATTCCATGGTAATGTGGAACAGAATAGAAAACTCCGCTCTAGTTTCAAATATAAAACTTCGGATAGCCAAAAGCATCGAATGTTTGTGAAACAAATTGTAGACGAATTTAAACAAAACAATGCAGCTCGTTCGTCAGAACTTAGTGATTATTTTGACGACTATACCAAGTATATTTCCAATAATGATCAATCAAGACCATCTTCAGGGAAGTCAAGTATTGTTTTATTTTGTTTGAATAGCAAATGTAAAGAAAATAAATGTGTACAGGTCGATCTAAGGAGTCATGATTTGAGAAAAAAACCAAAGATAGAAAAAAATAAAAGAAATCCAAAGAAAACTTCCAAATCTAGTCTCATGTTTCGAAATATCCAGGATAACGTTAACGCAGAGAAAACGAAAATTGCATTTCATAAAAATGGTAAAAGAAAAAGTTTAACCATTTCGAGAGCTGAAAGCCCTGCCACTGTTCAAGTAATCAGAGTGGACGTTGTTTGTAATTATAGTTGCACTTCTTCATTGTCAGATTATGAGAAAAATGATAAACAATCCTATCGCAATGGCACAAACTTAGATAATAAAGAAAACCAAATTTCCATTCCATTCCAAAAGGCTGGACTAGCTAAGAAGTATAGACTTACCAATACAGTAAAAACCTTAGATGAGAATGTATCTGGCAGCAAGGTGACTTTGATGTGTAAGACATTTAAGTTAAGTGATCGTCAAAAGATGTTATCAGATAAAAACCAAAAACTTCAATAGCCGTTATCAGTGTCATATTTATTTTAATATGTATTATATACATACTATGGCAAGTCGTGGCGCAGAGGCACAAAGTGTGATTGTAAAAGCGACTGGTTGTGAGTTCGATCCCCACTCGAGGAGATGAAATATTTACTTAAATTTATATTTCCATTTCTTCGCTCTGGAGTCGAGGCAAATCGCGGCGTTGAGTTCTGCCACTCAACACGCAATTCCTCCAGAATTCGCCAGAAAGTGGGGAACGGAGTGTCTTAACATTATGTTCCCTCTGCCTACCCTGCTGTGTGTGGGATACAGCGTGACGCTGATTTGATTTTTTTTTGATATAAAGTAAAAAAATATTAATGAAGAAGACTGTACCTTTTAATTATTTAGTAAAATAATGAAATGTAGTTATTTTAGTGTAGGTACTATTTTTGTTATTTCGGTCTCTTACAATAATTTTTACATTTCACCTATAGATTAATATTAATTAAACATCAATAATTGTTTGTAAAAAATAAAAAAAACATTTTAAAGCATTAAATACACAAATACGACATGTTAAACTTAAAAATTTTGGTAAATAAAGATTATTTGTTTGGCATTCAGAATTATTCTTATTTTATTGACTATATTTCTTAACTCTTCCTAAGCCCCGTCGTGGCGCAGGGGTACAAAATATACAAAAACATATTATCGTACTGTAAAACCGACTGGGTTGTAGGTTCGATCCCCACTCGAGGAGATGAAATATTTAATTCAATTTATATTTCCATTTCTGAAGCGTGAAGCTGATTATATTTCTTAACTCTACTTTCGGACGTCAATGCTAGAAATAGGAGTTATGTTACTTTATCTCCGCTTTAAAACACCGACACCAAAACCCAACTTTCAGACACCACTCTCCTGTTACTAATGTAATGCATAATATAACATATTATCTGATTGTGATTAATTGTGTGAATGTGATTTTGTAGATTTTCTTGGACTTGAAATTATCAATAATATTCATATTTTAATAATATCACGTCGTCGCTGTAATTAGATAAAGGCGTAACGTGTCGAGTACATAAGCAGTGCCGAGACCGGCAGCACGGCAATGATTAACGATCGGAACGGAAACGTTTCTGAATATTAATTTGTAGTGGAGGTCACCAGAGCCCTGGCAAATGTGACACGGCCGCAGCGAAAGGATTGGTACGCCATGGACCACCCCGCCCGATAGGGTGTGTGTGCCGAATTTATAGGTGTGAGAGATGGAACTTCAGGGTAG
>JAATLQ010031946.1:14547-27129 GCA_013421005.1 Heliconius erato x Heliconius himera
GCTGTAATTAGATAAAGGCGTAACGTGTCGAGTACATAAGCAGTGCCGAGACCGGCAGCACGGCAATGATTAACGATCGGAACGGAAACGTTTCTGAATATTAATTTGTAGTGGAGGTCACCAGAGCCCTGGCAAATGTGACACGGCCGCAGCGAAAGGATTGGTACGCCATGGACCACCCCGCCCGATAGGGTGTGTGTGCCGAATTTATAGGTGTGAGAGATGGAACTTCAGGGTAGCTAAAGGGTGAGGTGGACTTCGGACCCCCCTCACTTAGGGGGCTGTAAACCCCCCAATTTGCCCTAGTCCGGCACCCCCGCCCGAGGCTCCCCGTCCGTTCCTGTCCAAGCGATAAGAGGGAAGAGGGGTGAGCGTCAAATGGACGTTTTACGCATAATTTAGAACAGTAAATGGATTCGAACACAGCACTCTTACTATGGAAACATTCATATCTGATTTTAACAAAATTGTATTGTATGAAAGGTATTTTACAATATTTACATTTAAATATAGTTATTTCATTGCACGCTTATATTAAAATATTTTCTAAGCCAAATTTCTATATATATATTTAGAAAAATTATCGGCATAAAATTTCCATGTAATACAGAACATCCTTTTGTCTACGAAATATAATTAAGATAACTTATACAATGTTTTTTTTATTAATAATTCATTTAAGAGTTCTATTACCGATGTAATAAATTTTTCCGTTATTATTAATTGTAACATTAAAAATAATACGTCACTTTCATATTACTTGACGAAATGTACTCCTGGAATAACTTTTGCGTTTTAAAGTTGTACAGTTAGCATGTAAGTATTTTTTTTTCTTTTCTTCAGATACTAGGTGCTTGAACTGTCAAGAATTTAGTTATATAATTAGTATATATTTTTTTAATTTTACAATCTATCCTGGAAGTATTCAACATGCAACGCCTCAGAAATTCTGCAGAACGTGGGGAATGGAGTGTCTTAACAGCTTCTCTCCGCCTACCCCGCTATATGCGGAATACAGCGTGAAGCTAAAAAAAAGTTTATAGTAGGCACTAAATTAATTTACAAAATTTTGTCATGTTTTTCACAAATTTCGATTCTACATAGATTCCAACAAAATTCAAGTGAAATAAATGTGAGTTCTTATTTATTCTTTTTACATATTTTTACAATAAAATAGATAATAAGAACACATAATACTTTTGTTATATGTAATCATCGACAATCGAATTTTCAACTTAAAATAGAAACATACTTATATAATAGGATATTTTTTTGAACTTCACTCTGTATGTATGGAATGGTATGATGTGGTTCTTTGATTTTCGCGTTTCGAGCGTGTCAGTTGAAAATTACTATTCAGTTTGGCTGAGAGTGAGGTCGGCGATATCAGTGAGGCCGGTCGTGGCGCAGCGGCACGAGGTGTGACTGTGAAACCGACTGGTTGTGGGTTCGATCCCCACTCGAGGAGATGCAATATTTACTTAAATTTATATTTCCATTTCTTCGGTCTGGTGTCGAGGTTAAGCGCGGCGTTGAGTTCTGCCATTCCACACGCAATGCCTCCAGAATTCGGCAGAAAGTGGGGAACGGAGTGTCTTAATACTAGGTTCCCTCTGCCTACCCTGCTGTGTGCGGGATGCAGCGTGAAGCTAAGAAAAGAAATGCAAATAAATGATTCCCCTCAATTGGCAATCAAATTCACAACCAATGGCGTTTACAGATGTTAGGCTATCGCTGCGCCACGACGGCCTCTTCAACGGAAGTACTTGACAACACTGTGTGGAAAGAAATACGTGAATACAAACCTATTGAGAGGTGATACACGATAATAATTAATTCGTATGAAATATGCAATGCGGTATGCACTGCTACCGGAGTCGTGGTCTACACGTCACGTAAAGTTCAGTTATCTGCTGAATTTTTCAACAGTTCTACCCTTTTCAATTACACGCTGAGAGAGGGTTGTTCGCTGTCCAAGCCTAGTTGACAATCCTTTTTGCGTCGGTTAATTATTAACGGAAATTTCTTAATTTAGACACAACTGTAGGAATGTAAGTCTAAGTGCTTGATTTGATTGGTTTATTTTTATAAAAGGTAATAATTTAATTAAATATAATTTTATTATGTGACGATTATTAATATGAATATTTTCTTTTAAAATGCATTTTTAATGTCAATGGCAAAACAGCAAAAATATTACTAATATAAGATATTTGTAGCGTCATACCTAATTACTTAAAGTACGATACTATTTATTGTAGAAATAAATGAAAATAATAAAAAAATAAATATCAAAATATAAACAAATCTACTTCACGCTGTGTCCCGCACACAGCAGGATACCCCTATCCTAGTAACCTAGTGTTAAGACACTCCGTTCGCCAGTTTCCGCCGAGTTCTTGCGTGCATGCGCATGTTGCACTGCGTGTTGAATGGCGGACAACAACCCGCGCTTTGCCTCGGCACCAGAGCGAAGAAATGAAAATATAAATGTAAATAAATAATCTATTTCCGAGTGGGGATCGAACCTATAACCAGTCGATTTTGCAGTCACACTTTGTGACCCTGCGCCATGACTGGCCTTAGTAGAAAAATAAAGCACATATATCTGTACATAAAATACTTTAGTGAAAAAATCATTAAAGGGATGAGGAATGAACAAATAATGATAGAACTCGATAATATAATTAATTTGCCCGTCCACGTGTCTGTCTGTTGGTGTGTTTATACACTCACATCTTCGAAATGACATGAAAAATGTAAGATCTGTGACATCTGACAAAGGACACTTATAGATCAACAAACTATCAGAAACAATAAAATACCGTCTAAGTAAATTGTTCAGCGTGATTAGCATTTTAAAAATGTTTAATTTTAACTGTCCGAAATGACAATATTTAATTAAATAAATCAGCTTCTCGCTGTATCCCTCACACAGCAGGGTAGGTAGAGGGAACCCAGTGTTAAGCGACTTCCTGTTCCCCACTTTCTGCCGAATTCTGGAGGCAATATTTAATTAACTTTGGGAAATTCGAAAACCTGATACGAGGGTAGTTTGTAATATTTATAAACTGGTTCAGTTCAGTTTTTGACTTATGGCGTTTTATATACAAACTTAATTTGATGTAATAATATTCCTGATTCGTTCTTGACTCTTTAATTCGTCCTTATTTTCCTTTAATGTCGCTCCTACTTAAATTTTGTCATAGGGTACACTTTTATTTGTATTTAACACTGTTTTGACTAAGTTATAGAAATAACTATTCGACGTCTTCTCGTTGCCTTGCCAGAATAAGAAAAGATTCGAAACCTCTTTCCTGTGATCGAATAGATTGTACAAGTAGGGTAAACTGGTCATGATTTCATAAGCCATCCCTGGAGGATAAGGGATTAATAGGTAACTAGTTAATTTATTTTTAAAGACATATAAGGTATGATAGAACTCAATATTGTAACAGACTCTTTCTAACTGCACAGCAGTGATGTAAAATTTTAAAACTCGAGTTTTGGAGAGAAATTTTAAAATTCGATAAGTTTTTGCTTAAATAAGATAGTATTTCCTAAATAAATGCTAAAAACAATAAATATAATTTCGTCAAGGTAATTACTGTGATAGATAGCTATCATAGCCTACTATTATAGAAAATTATATTTAGTATACAATAAACTAAATTATATGAAACCTACTTAGAGTTAAAAAATAGTTAAATATCAAATTTGATGAAAAATAGTGAAGTGCTAGTTTGGCTCGCTTTTCGAGGGATCCGTATCAATTTCATGATTGTATATCATCCTGAACGTGCCTTATAAAAGTTGACTCACTGCCGATTCTCAATCTCACTTCTAGTCAAATTTTATAATTGTAAGTACTCAAAAGTACCCTATGAGTTTCATAAAAAATGCAACAAAAACCTCGTTGCGTTACATAAACGCTCGTACGTTTTGATTACGTTGATTTAGTAGCTTAATTTTTTCTGTGCTCTAACGAAATGCAGACTTATAATAAATAATTGATTATTATTTCTTTCTTTCTTCCACGTGATCTTAAGAGTTTTGGCAGTTGAGTGAAGTTTTGCTTTTCTTTTTTTTGGTATACTAAAAAGTCTAAGTAACTTGTATTCTAATAACACTGTAAAGCTTTCTTGGTTTTTTTGTTTCAATTAATATTGTAATTATTTCTATAAAACATAATAATATTTATTAAAAAAAAGTATGAAAACAGAACCCCAACTGCATTAAAACTAAAAAGAAATAACCAAGTCCAATTGCTTCTTTTAAAAATACGGAACCCTAATACAGCAATAAAAACAAATATACAAATTAACGATAACAATAATTCACACACTCAGTACTAATATAAAAAGAATAGTTGGAATTAGAATAGCAGGTTCGAAAATAAAAGATTCAGCATTATATCTGCATGACTGTTAATGGGAGTAACGAACTTTTGATATGTCAAGCGAAACCCACGCCGATGCCGCGTGACTAAGTGTGAATCGTCATAAATAGTTGCTTACAATAAATAAATAAAATAAACAAGAAAATATTGTGGCCAGTCGTGGCGCAGAGGCACATGCGTGGGACGGTGAACTTGAGAGTTGTGGATTCGATTTTCATTTGAAATTCAATATTTAATATTTTTATTCCTTCGCTCTGGTATCGAGGCAAAGGGCGGTGTTGAGTTCCCCCAATCAACACGCAAAAACACATAAATAGGGACAGCAGTGTCTTAATACTTGGTTCCCTCAGCCTACACTGCTACATGTGAGACTTAGCGTAAAGCTTGTGAAAAATGAAAATGAATGAGGCTCAACTTTAGTCTGTATTTAAGCCTAAATAATCATAGATCAAAAGTTATCATTTTATTTACCTTCAAGTTTTATTACGCATATAGCCGTGTTGAAACACTCCATTTCTCTTTCCTTTACTTTCCGTAGATTTTTTAAATATTGCGTGTAGTGGCGGAAGACCACAGCGTCCTTTATTTTCTTACCAGTAAAACGAAATCGACCCGACAACGGTCGCGTTTACAGTCAGACGCTGTGCCGCTGAGCCATAACGGCGTCATTTACTTATGTTTTTATTATTTTATGCTGTTATATTCCTAAATATATATCTTTATTGTAGTTAGTAAACAATAGTCAATACAAAACTTTTAAAAAATATTGGCAAGAGGCGAATTTATCTGTAATAGAGATTCATTCAAGTTCAGAACCTAAGGGTGTGGAGCCTATGAGTGAGTATGTGAAAGTAAAATATGTATGTATTTCATAGCTATGTAAGTTATACATATTTTACCCAAAAGCATAAATGCCAGTCACTTAAACACTAGTCGTGGCGCAGGGGCACAAGTGTGTGATTGTAAATGACACTGGTTATGTGTTCGATCCTTACTCGAGGAAATGGGATATTTACTTATATTTTCATTTATTTTCATTTTTTCTGTCTGTTATCGAAGGAAAGCGCTGCGTCGAGTTCAACCACTTAACACACAATACCATCAGAATTTGGCAGAAAATGAGGAGCCGTGCTGTGTGCGGGATACATAGTGAATATGCTCGTAAAATATACATAATAAGAAAACCTAGTAATAAATCATTTTTGTTTTTGAAATATCGACTTCATAAAAGGATTCTATAATTGAAACAAATGTTGCCAGTCTGTCTGTTTGTTATTCTGTTAAAATTTTTTTCTCAAATGAATTACAAAAGCATTAGGTATATGTTATAATGATTATTGAAAAAATCTGAAACGCGTGCCATATAATTTGAAGATTTTCTTTGATTCCCCTGATATTTCATTGTCAGTTCCCTACTACATGTACATTGGTCTTATGACATGGAAGTACGCGGGAAGTACTACTCATAAAAATTAACAAGCTTAAGTTTGCGGTCGTATCATAATTTTTCTACAAAATGAAATACAAATACAAGTTAGCCATGGTTTTTCTGTGTTATACTGGTATTTATAATTCCATTTTCCCAATTTATTTCTTAAGTTGTTATTTGTACTTTAAGCTTTTACTTCTTTCATTATTCTAGAATCTAGATCGATGGGATGTTTCAATTTACTTTCCTTAAGGAATTAATTATTTTTTTTGTATTTGTTGAAGATTGTGAATTTATGTAGATATTTTAATAATTATTTCTAAAACTATCAAAAAGCTTTATGGAGATAACGATAATGTAACGCCTGTAAGTTTATTTTATAAAATTTAATTTAATTCAATTAATTGAAACCAGTCGTGGCGCAGGGGCCCAAAGTGTGACTGTAAAATTGACTGGTTGTGGGTCGATCTCCACTCGAAGAGATGAAATATTTACTTAAATTTATATTTCCATTTCTTCGAGTCGAGGCAAAGCGCGGCGTTGAGTTCTGCCACTCAACACGCAATGCCTCCAGAATTCGGCAGAAAGTGGGGAACGGAGTGTCTTAATACTAAGTTCCCTCTGTCTACCCTAAAGTTGAATTATAGTATAAAGTATATTAAGTATAAAGCTGATTTAATTTGATTTTTTATTTATATAAAATTTATTATCACCAAGTAGTCGTCCATTTAGACGGATTGCCAATTTGTATATAAAATTAACATGCACCAGAATATGGCGCAAAATTTTCACATGTTTCTAGGTCTCGTATTTTCATGCGCTATCCACGAAAAATATTTCAGAAAATATTTAATATATTACCTATATTTCATGTAATATTACATATATAAGTATTTACTTAATTTTTTTTGCTTGCGAAGTGCGTTGAATTCCGCCTGAATATACACGAGATTATGACTATTGGTTCGTACTTGGAGGAAACATTATATTAAAATTAATTTTATTACCCTGGTCTTGGAAGAAATACGATTCACTACTAAACCTGCAAGTCTGAGCAACGAATGATGAACAAAGTATCTTAACACTAAATTTCAACTGTTTTCTAAATATGGCATGTTCTTGAAGTTAAAAAAACCGGTCAAGTGCGAGTGGTACTCGCCCGAAACAATTTCATGATTGTAGGTCAACGAGAAGTACAACTTATAAAAGTTGACAAACTCAAGTTTGCGGTCGTAATAGGGTTGGCAATACTGGACCATTCAAGCGAAACCGTTATTTTCGGTCCTCCAGTACATCCCTTTATTCCAAACTTTTCGGGATTTGAGTAAATTTTGTACAACAATTATTGTTATTGTATATATTCTTATGTTAAGTTATTATTTACTAAATAAAACCATTTTAAATTAACATGAAATGGTTTTATTTTATCTCGATCTGCCTTTAAAAAATAATTGGGCCAAAAATACTGTTAAAATTAAAAATAAACAAGGTATTACTTTTAAAGTAGGTATGGAGCCAAATACAATTTTTAAAATCCTCCATACGCTTGGTATTAATCAAATGTTTGCGTACCGGGCTAATGATATGTACAATGACAACTTCTGTTTGTGTCAGAAAAAGCTCTGACCGTCCATGAAGTGTGACAAAAAAGGAGATCAAAGCAGTAAAGGAAAGAATTCGAAGAAATCCTGTCCGAAAGCAAAGTATTTTATCTCGAGAGATGAAGATAGACCTAGAACCATGTCGCGTATTTTACAGGATTACTTAGAATTTGCAGCCTATAAGAGATAAACTGGTAGTTTCTTAACTGACAATTTAAAAAAGAATAAGGTGGTACAATCAAAACAACTACTTGAGCGGAACGCAAAAGGAGATCAAATAAAAATGTTGTTAACAGATAAGAAAAAAAATATTACCAGGCTTTTATTACCTCTAGTCTACTAGGGTTTCCTAGGTTGAGAACCTATTCCACTTCGCACAACATTCAATATCCTCGGTGGTTAGTCTTTCTCTCATGTTATACATCACGGCATTTAGCCATCATTTACTGTGGCCATCATTTAGTATTTGAAAGGTCTAACTTCACAGATAGTCATAACGAGGCACTTCTTTCCGACAAGCAATCTTAGGTGAGCCCCTAGAGCTTCACCGCTATGCCGCGGTATCCAAGACTACTTTGAACACATATATATATACTGTAGCTGCCGCTACCGCATCTAAGAACTGATTTGGTCATGTTCACATTAAACCCTTGAGTTTGGGCGATATTCTGCTGTCGCAGATTATACTAGTGACCTCCATGATTTGATAGCCAGCTCTTATTGCTTATGATTATGCTTAATGGATCGACATAGATTTAATTAACCTTGAATGTAGACCCGACGACTTCTGCTTTTCACGCCATGCGATTCTTTGCATTTTGTGATATTGATTGTCACGTCCAAATCAAAAGTAGTTTCAAATTTCTGTATTGTTTCACTATCTCGCACATTTATATTTAGACAGCTTCTTTCCTTTGCCATCTGCGTGGATTGGATTTTATATCTAACCTCTTGATCGTAGGTCCACGCTTGGCAGCCTTAGGTTAAAAGTTCTTGAAAAAAATGATCATGATAGAACTACAACAAAGTGTTCATAAGTGTCACTCATAAGTTCTTACTCACATAAGTGTTCCATACTTATTTAGAAAACGTATAAAAATTTGAACGCAGCGGGACTCGAACCCGCGCGTCCTGGAAACCACCCTGGTCGGTTTCCAGGAGGCGCGGGTTCGAGTCCCGTTGCGTTCAAATTTTTATACGTTTTCTAAATAAGTATTTTTCTTTCCTAAGTGTGGAATAACACTTTAAAAATGTTTAAAAAGTGTTCCATCTTTTTAGAGCTCCGTAGGTTTTAAGGAAAAAAGGAACCCTTATATGATCACTTTGTTGTCCGTCCGTCTATCTGTCTATCAAGACCATTTATCTCAGGAACGCTAGGAGATATCGAGTTGAAATTGAAACCATATACTTAAGTTTACGGCTACATGATTTCCTGAAATATCGTATTTCTACATTTACTGAAAAAAAAGATATGGCCGTTTTTATTGCAATAAATGCGTATTTAAACAACGTAAAAAGAATCAAAATTCATAGGGTACTTCCGGTTGACCTAGAATTATGAAATTTGGCACCTAGCATCTACGGATAGTACTTGCTAAGATAAGCTGGAATTTCAGAAAACGTTCGAGACCTCCAATTACTGTACGGAACTCTCGAGTCCGAGTTTTTTTTAATTCGAGGTAAGGAACCTTATAAATGCTATGTATACTGTAAAGCTGAAAATTTTGCTTAGTTAAATGCGCTCATCTCTGGATTTTTGGTGAGCTTCCATTTGAAAAAAGAAATTATCGAGGTAGGCTATAAGCAATATGCCGCCAGAGTTAGTGCAGGCAGTAAGACTGTGTCATGTTTCATACACAACTGTTAGTTATTTCAATTTGTCCTTTGGGGCTGCAGGCGAAGCTGCATGTAAAAGCTTAAAAGCAAGTATTCTATAAAAAGTGAATAATAAAAAAACCATTATAACACTTATTTGTAACACGAAACACACAAAACACAAAAGATTTATTTATATCTTATCCTTATCAGTGGAATAATCATCTTCTACGTAATATTTTACAAATGATTTTGTATCACTATATATAAAAAGTGTAAGGTAAGAAAATTACTTTTCTTTTTAGGAAAGTGGGAAGCTAAAAATTATTCCTGTCGGCAAAGAAAAAAATGATAGTGACGTGCTTCATTAGGGAGAAGGAAAATGGCGAATTATCTTAGTGGAACCTTTGTAAGAAGAACTGAAACATGTTCAATTAAATGACACTATTAATTATATTTGTTCAATTATTCTTTATTATTTTGTACTGTAGAATATAATATATTATAATAAACATATTAATCAATATTGATCTTGGTTCTTATGTTACATAAATATTTCGATGGGATTAATTTATTACTTTTAATCACTTTATTTTCCTATAAATTATTAATAATTAGTACACAGAGGACATAGAACGTAAAAAAACTAAGTAATTAAAGATTTGCTTAAGGCTCAATAACATATGAGGAGCGCATGTATCTACATGAACATAGAAATATAAAGGAGATTCAAGAGTTTTTCACTTTTGAAAATATATTTACTTATTATTAGAAGATTTCCTGCAAATGAAATATTCGTATATAATAAATTTTTGAACTAACACTAATTGACTAGAATATCTATATCAAGGACTATAATGCCAGCGTAATTGCGACGAACATCGGCTTCCAGAAATCTAAGCTTAAAGGAGATACATATTAATATGAGAATTTAAGCCGGGGTCGAGCGTCGCAAGGATTCTATACCCACCCCAAAAGCGAAGTCCGAGTAACTCGCCCCTGTGTGTGTGAACTGTCTTTGTGTGCAGAATTTCATAATAGGTATACGCCGTACTCCGCTCAAATTTTACATCTCACATCTCAGCTATACATGGTGTTTTAGTATTTAAAATTGGTTTTTGTAATAAAGTATTCGTGATATTTTAATATTGTAAGTATTTAATATTGGAATTATTATTATTATTATAAGAAAATTGATACCATCGACGAAACGTCGTTGTTATAAATTAATAATCGTACATATTTTACTAGAATTACTGCATTGATATTAAAACCGTCCGTTCTCCAGTTCCAAAATTTTAGAGGATTTATTTTTGAGGCTCGACGAATTTGCCTAATGAGTGGCATAGCGAGGTAGCAAAAATAATTTATTTCAAGTGGAAATACATCCCCACAAACGTTTATATGTAGTCACACGCTTGTGCTACTGCACTACGATGGTCTCAAGCGGTCGGTTACTATTATATATTTATTACTTTTAATCATACAAACATTGTTCAAGCAATAGTTTAAGCGGAAAATGAAATTTAGAGCAGAAATTATGTGACAATAAATTACGGCACTACGTCTGTGTTCAATGGATCTAATTAGGATATTTTTTGGAAACGATTTATAAACAAAATATATTTCCATTTAAAATTTATTTACAGCACAAACGAAAAATCAATTTTATTTATAGCCGTTAAAATACGTGTAATAACAAGATTGAGGCCAAACAGTCTCTGGTGTCGGAGCAAATCGCAGCATCGATTTTGATTACTTAACATGCAGTTACTCCAGGATTCTGTGGAAATTCAATTTATTATGACGAAAGCTCATGTTGGTTAGCGAATGGTATTTTTTTTTCGCTTCACACTATAGGCAAATGGATCCTGCATCTCTGCTATGAGTAGATTTAGTGTTAGGACATTACGTTCCTATTTTCCAATCCTTGAGATTGCGTGTTGAGTATTGGAGCTCAGTGCCTCGCTTTGTCATGTTGACAAAATCCATTCAATAATATGCATGTAGATCGCAAGCAACATAGAGATAGGCAGATGGATAAAATTTACTTAAATTATATTTTTATTTGTCTTTTACTTGCACGAAAACTCTTGCAACATTTTTTTTGGTTACATTAAACGTACAGAATTGATCCCTTTTAATATTTTATTATATTTACTGATTATTTTCGATAAATCAACTATAATTATCATTATTGGTAATCTATAAATAACCAAATGAATCAATATAAACAGTATTATTTAAAAAAAGATTTAAAATATTATATATTTTACTGAAACCCCCTGTATACGTACTTACGGACACGCGTTCTATACGTATATATACATACATATATCTAAGCTGTGCGTATTATTAATTTATCTGTAGCGGAGAACTAACCATCGCCACCCACCACCCTACGAGGCAGAGGCACCTCTGTTTAAACATTTCCAAATGAGTATGCAGAAGACTGTACCTAGCATAGCCATGCGTGGTAACACCCGGGCCCTCTAAATTACTCGCTTTAATTAAAGCCCAGCTATTCTGTACATGACAAGTATTCCACCAACGGCCACTACGACCTCCGATAGTGCTAACTGAATTCTCCTTTATAATAAACTTGGATCCAGAAATTTAATACTTACTAAGCTTGTATTGAGTTATGTAACAATATTGCATTCCTCTTGTTGAAATTTATATTACAATTTTAAAATCAGTTATTACTTGATATTTATTTTTTAACTTCTATTGTATATGAAACTTAATGTTTTTTGGTATATAATTATGAAAAAAAAATTACATTATAAAATTATCAGATATCAATTTAACAGCATCTTATGTTCGTATCTTAACAAATCATAGTGTAAATATATAATTCTTTGTTTTGTTGTCCCAATAGCGGCAACGAGACACGCGAGAATAGACAACCGACCCACTGAACAAAACGAAAAGTCAACGGCCGGAGAAATTGTTTGCAACAAACCGCCGTAATAACTCGGCCGAACCATTCACAGACCGTCTTGATCAGCCCTGGTATTACGTTATATGGCTTAATATCCTAAGCCGGTGGACAAGAGTAAATTTTGAAACGCACAAACTAGAAATTGTATAAAATGTGGCAGAGCACATTTCCATCGCCAGGGGAATTTGCACAAGGAGGAACAAGGAAGAAGCGGGGGCACCCCTTTCTATGGGGTGGACTGTGGCAGGGAGGCGTCCATCCGCCATACATACGTAGGGAAGGCTGTTTACAGGGAACCGGGCACGCACGCTGCTCTGTTCTACGTTCTACAGATTCAGGGCTGCGAACCGGACACGCAGGGCTGCCGCGTTTTTAAATTATATTCTTTTAAAAT